>VOQJ01009502.1:3904-14448 GCA_015052665.1 Apistogramma diplotaenia
GTATCTTTGTTTTTTCTTGAGGGGGGGGGGCGGGGGGGGGAGGGGGGGGGGGGGGGGGGGGGGGGGGGGTGATGAAGAAGGCGAAGAGGCAAAGCAGCACAAAGGCAGAAGAGTCACCTGCAACAAGCAGCTGCAGATGCACAGAGAGGTGCTGCAGATTCTCACTGATCCATCTCCTCAAACAGGCAGGCGAACAAAGCGGGGCGCCTCGATTTGCATGCACAGACGTGCACTGCCACCTAGTGAGAGTTCATATGCAAAACAACAGAAGCGAGGAGGACTGAGGGGCCGACTTCAGAGCAAAGAAGAAAGTGTTTGACCAGCAGGTCAAACGCTCTTAACTGGCTTTGAAAATAAGCTTTTACTGTGCTGTGGATTTAAAGGGAAGCTCAGAGGCGACGGGGGTTTTATTGGGGAGTTTTGGGGCTCAAGTCAAGAGTTGCACTTGCAACTAGAAAGGCAATAAAAAAAATTCCACCTTAAGTGCAAGCTGCAAAGCCATAATTCTGCCCCTGTGGCCACTTCAGTCGCAGTCTGGGAGCAAACTCGCTGCACTTCACTTGGTGCTGTGCTTTCAGTAAAAGAAGATTATTACATCTGTCAGGAAATCTGAATGTTTCCTCTGAAACCAAACGAGAGCAGAAAGCTGGAGTGGAAACATGAGGCGCACGTGCAGCTCCTGCAGCACAGCTGACGGAGCAGGAGGAACCGAAGCTGAATGAATGTGCTCATTATATGGACACCTTTGTGAATCATATACATCATATTACTAGATTTTGATGTGTGTATATCCCTTTAATGTTGCAGCTGTTGATGATGCTAATTAATTATATATCGCTTTGCTTGATAGCTCAATCGATGTTGATGCAATTAGAATTAGTAACTAGTATCGTGTACAAAGAATAATAACTGCATCCAAAGAAGAAAGAAAGCAGCATAACGTGGAAATCCTTGAACCGCAGTAAATGTGCTCCTTCATTCATCCTTTGGGGATTGTAAGACTCAGAGAACTTTAGTGCAGCACTTTGGTGCAGAGCTGCAGGAGGAGCTGAGGCAGGGCGGGTTGCACAGCAGCTTGCAGCTGGAAGCAGATGACTCAGCGTTAATAACAGAGCTGCCATGTGAAGAAGGGAAGCAGCTGATCTGCTGAGGTTTGATGCTGGAGCTTTGACTGTTACACTGATGACAGCTGCAGCTCAGACATCATGAAGCACATTAGGATTTCATCAGGTTTGAAAACAAAATGCATTCACATGGACTGAAGTACCCAGCTGATGGTTTCACTGGTTCTGTACTGGCTGTTAATGAAACTGCCTGCTTGGTTTCTCAGATTGGATAAAAACCAAGTGTCTGATTTAAAGTGCAAACTGGGCCGTGTTGTTCTCGTTCTGCTGTGCTGGATCCTCTCTGTGATCTGTGTCATCCCGGCAGCGGCTGTCAGTAATCAGCAGGAACGTTTGTTGTGCAGAAACACTGAGATGATGAAGATTTGTCTCAATCTGCCGCGGAGCCTCAAAGCACAGAGCTGATGCCATGTGATGATGTCGGACAGCAGCAGCGATCATTTTTCAGCTCCGAGGTCTCAGCTGATATCTGATGAAACCGAACAACCGTCGCTAAGTGAATAAAGCTCTTTGAGTGGCCCCTAACAGCATCCAGCAGGCCCCCTTTCTTTGTCTGCAGTTTTGAATTCATTGCCTCCACCCCCACCCCCACCCCAACAAGATGATAGGAATAATCTCGCCGAGCGAGATTGACAGTTCATTTCAGAAATCAATATTTACAATTTACTTCTTTCAAAGTTCATTCTGGGAGAGAGCTCCATATTATCCACCTCCCAAATAAGCTGATCATATCTCCGCCGGCCCTGGAATGAGTTTCCTCCCCAAAATGTGTGGTTTTTCCTTCCTCCCACCTCTCCTGTTCTCTCCCTCTCAGAAATCAATGTCTGCGTTTGTGCGCTTTAATCTGGCCTCTGATGACAGTAAATCTTTATCTGTTTCTGGGCGAGCAGCAGCGAGCGGCTGACACCATTTCCCATCAGAACAAAGAGCCAGGCCTGTGTGGACTCTGGGAGATACATGGGGCTCTAATGTGGCTGGACATGTTTCAGCAGGGCCATTAATCAGAGAGGGTGACAGCCAGGCCTGCTGTGGTCGCCTTCAGCCCAGAGCATCTTTTCATCGGCCAGAGGAACTGAGAAGTGTGGGACAGGTAGATAGAGATCAAGCTTCGGCTCTGCTGCAGCAGGAAGAGATGTTTAAAACCACTCCTTCAACACGGAATCATACGGCCTTTCAGCACCGGAGGAATTTAATAGCAAAGACAAGCTTTCAGTCTCTGAGTGGTTTATGTAGTGTGACTGGTCCACAAACACAGCAGTGCAGAAGGCAGATCAGTGATCACACAGATTAAAACATTTATTCAGTTCCAGTGTTGTACAACATGGAAAACTCTTTACAAGAGAAAATCATTTTAACAAACAGATAGTTGCCATAGCAACTCTGTGACTAAGCTTTTCTTCATGAAGGGCAGAGCCCACCGTTCAGCTTCTCACGCTGGCCTTTTAGCATCTGCTGAGGGAACACGAGGCTGAAGGAAACCACAGCGGTTCGAGCACTGCATGTTGATGTGGCTACGATTCAGCAGCTGGAGAGCAGCCTTGTTCTTTATCATCTCTTTAACCCTACGAGACCCTGGTTTACTTAAAGAACACGGAGTTGGACCATAACAAGCTAACTCATCGGGAAAGTGTTCACTGAGGGAATGAATCAAACAAACAGGGGGGTCCTTTTCCCACAGACACTCAAGTACATCAGCTCACAGTCAGAGCAGCCAGAATGCTGCTTTCAGGCACTTTGGTTTCACCACCTTTTGTAAGAATAACTTCATTGATCCTCAGCTGATATTTGTATGAGGATTTTAAAAAGCTGATGACTGTGGGCACAAATCATTTTCTGCATGTGTGTTTCACAGCAGAGAGGAGTCTCCCTGTCATGGGGGGGGCTGCGTGGAGGGGAGGCTTGGACCCACATGCAGGACACGAGGCAGAACTAAACCCAACAGCTTTTACTGCTGCAGGTTAAACAACAAGCAAAATAATAAAATCTCAGCCAAGCCTGGGAGAAAGGAGGGGAACACACGGGACCGGGGGGGTAACGAGGGGGGAGGACGAGGGGGCTTGTGGGGTGGGGGGCTCTGACAATGACACAACCGAGAGCTAAACAACACTGAGACCTTAAATACACACACTGGGGGATCAGGGAAACAGGAGGCAGCTGGGGAGGACGAGGCACAGGTGAACCAAATGAACCTAATAACAGAAGAAGCAAAACTAAACACTGAGTACAGGGAACACAGGACTTTCACAATAAAACAGGAAGTAACTCAACATGTAAACTGGACACAGAGGGAGACGGACACACGGAGGGAATCTAAACAACCCAACATCAGCCGGAGACGCAACTAAACAGGGAAGACGAGACCACAGGGAAACCAGGCTGAAAGTAACTGTAGACTGTAAGGAAAACTGTAAGGAAAACGAGGAAAATACAAAAACAGGGCCGACGTTCCTCACTGCTTTGTCCATCTCTGCTTTAACAGACCACTTGGTCTTTTATTAACTAACAAAGACAGAATTTGACACAGAGAAACGGAATAATATGGATCCACAATGAGGATCTTTGTACACTGATGATGTTGCTGCATAATCTCATACATAAACATGTTGACCAAAGGAGGATCACAATCACAGGACTCAGGCAGGCGGAGAAAACGAGCCTCAATATGCAAACAGGTAAGAACGAGGCAGGTTACAACACTAAAGAAAAGTAAACTGTGGGGAAACACGAGGAACAGGCCTCAGGTGGGGAGCACAGCTGTAAACCCGAGCACACAGCTGAGTGCGGGGGCAGGAGCAGACTCTGGGGGGGCCGGCACACGGATGAACCTAAACTTAACTGAGAGCACAGAAGGAGAACAAACAAATGAGTGAACACAGGTGAGCTAACGATCTCAGAGCCCGTTAAACACAGTTATCACAGCATGCACGAGTCCGAGGCTTCGGAGGCCCCGGAGTTCAAGCTTTTTAGTTCTGCATCCGGCATTTTAAACTTGGAGGAGTGGAAAATAATATGTGCATGAAAAACATCTGCAGATCTTTGATGTGCAGTTTAAACCCCTCTGGTGAATTCCTGCAGTGACCCACAGCCTCCTCTGTGTTAATGACACCACCTACAGCAGTGAAAGAGCAGACGGAGGTAATATTTATTATTCTGCTGAATTATGACTCCGACTGCGCCCCACACTAAACAAGCCTGTAACGGCCCACCGCCCCATTCACCTGCCCCACGGAGGATTATTTGAAGGTAATCTATTGTTAAATAGCTTTTAGAGTGATTGATGAAAATGCCTGCGACCTACAGACCATCAATTCATATCTAATTAGCCCATATTATTTATAACACATTCAATGGGCTGGGTGGCAGTCTCAGGGGACGGCTGCCACTGAGGGAAATGACGAATGGGAGGGGTCATCAGGAAGCAGAACTGATTAGCATAAAATATCTAGAAATTAATTTGTGACCAGCAGAAGGAAAAATCAAAGTTAATTTAGATGGAGCAAAAAAACCACAAATATCCCCAGAAATCGTTTGATTGATTTCTTAAAACCTGCTCTTGACTCGTTTAATAAACGAAGAAAGAGACCTGGGCACCACCGCCTGTGTGAGCCTGACATCTGCTGCTCAGCCCAGGTTAAAGCAGCTGTGGGCCGCCCCACTGTGACGCCTTCCCTTCAGTGGGAAACGAGATGAGCAGCACCTGAACACGTTACATAACAGAAATGATTACAGTGGAATCGATGCTTTTGGTTCACACGTGTTTACGTGAGGAATAAGAACAGTGAAGAATATCCAGTCGTAACAGAGGTGATAAAATCTGACCACAGGCGCCAGGTGCTGCTAATTAAACCCACTTGATTAGTTGATCATCAGCAAGTGTGACCCATAAACGCGATAATGAACAGCTCTGAAATCATGAAACTGAATAATAAAAAATCCCTGTGCATTAAAAATTGTACTAAAGTAAATGAAGCACCTCTTTTTGTGAAGTACTGATGGATACTTGGTAAATGTTTATGTAAACGATTATGCAGCAGCATGATCAGGTTACAAGAGCCTCTCAGTTCTCAAATGGCAGACGAGCTGTCAGACGTGTGGATTTCAAATCCACCGTTTCACATGTAAAATCCTGTGCATGTGTCACTGGTGCTCACGTGTTTCTGTCCTGTGTGCGAGCCTGCAGAGGGCAGTCGGCGCTGCAGAGACGAGCACTCGGAGTTACCTGTTGGTATAAGATAATCAGCATCAGTCTACGAGGGCGCCAGGGTGGCTCTGCATGAGTGTGGTGCAGGCGGCCGGGTTCGGTCCAGCTGTGGGCTTTACTGTGCATCTTCCCCCCTCTTCCTCCCCACTTTCCCGTTTCTCTGCACTGTACTCTGTCTGATAAAGGCATGAAAGGTCAAAAAACAGAATCTTAAGACTTTATTGATTTGAAACAATATTTATTCATCTCCACACACACTTTGTTTTTTTAATGCATTTCTTTGCTTACAGTAAGAGGTACATAGTTTCACCACATTCAGTGCAAACACTTCACAGTGACACTGCCTCTAAGGCTACAAACAGGAAATCAGAAACTCCCACTAAACCAAAGGAAGAAAAACGAGTTCATATCTGCATGAGACAGAATGTCCAGATCACAGTGATGAAGACTGTAACTCCGTCTCCTCTCCGGGCTGCTGCTCCATAATCCACCCACAGACTTTAATTAGCTATGACTACAACATTTCCCCAGGCTTGATCACTGGGTTTAACTGGGTAACCTTAACTTCAGCCAGCCCATATTTACTGCAAGAACGACCTCACACGTACACATGTTCAATGTTTATGCTCAACATAATCGAGTTGTCTTACCTGGACGTGAGTGAGTCGGCTAATCGCCCGACTGCATAAACTCTGTGGAGCAGTTATTTATATATCATCAGTCAGCTTTATTGTTTCAGCTCAGGTTTTCCTGGCGACCACTAGATGACAGGCTTCAGGCCTTCTCTAAAGTGGGCCAAAAACAATTATGTCTGAGCTCTCTGAGAGCTCCTGTCAGCAGCTTCTAACTGATCCTGATGGAAATCTGTCTCAACAATCAGGAGCTGCAGCTGAAAATGCAGCCGCAGACTGCAGTCTGCCGTGCTGTGCCGTGCTCAGGCTGCAACACTTCACAAACCAGCGGGTGACATTTAACTACCTCCATCTTTGATCTACAGTCTACACGTGTTACACAGATTTATTCCTCTTCCTGTAACCTGCCTGAGCAGGAAATGGGCTAAAAATTCCCTGACATTTAAAATGATTACTTCATGTTTACATGTGAAATAAGCACATGTGCCAGGCTGGGGGATGAAAACCCAAGGCAAACATGTTCTCCAAAAGACAAATGTCAGTCGATATATATTAAATTTTAGATCAGTAATTTCATATTCAGAAAACCTTAATGCATCAGGCTGCACTCAGGATACCGAGGATGCACTGCAGTGTCATCAGAGCATTTTGCCGATCTGAGAGTCGTGACCTTTGTACGACACACTGACATTGGTGGAAGGTGCTGTCTCCGCTCTGCTGCGGGGGTCTCTGTTGTCGTTCAGAGGACACTCGCTGGGCGCCCGGCACCAGAACACCTGCTTGTAGGAGTTCCTGAAGTTCTCGGACAGGAAGGCGTAGATGATGGGATTCACAGACGAGTTGCTGTAGGCCAAGCAGTGAGCCACCATCCTGAACACGAAGGAGGCCTGGTTCAGGGGAAAGGAGCCAAACTCCACCCACAGGTGGACGATGTGATGAGGCAGCCAGGACAGGCAGAAGACCACAACCACCACAAGGACCGTCTGAGCCGTCTGTGGAAGAGGGAGGATGATGGGTGATGGGTGATGAGTGAAAGAGTGTTTTAGAAAGCCAATAAAGCAAAGCCCTCTATGAAAAACACATCTTCTGGATACCAGCAGCTGCTCCACCTTTGTGTATCACTTAGCAGTGATGTGCAGATAAGTCAGGCCGCGAGCCCCGACGCCCCCTCACAACAGCAGGACAAACGGTTCTCTCATCTCACCACAGCAGAGCTTTACAGTTGGCTCGCTGCTTATTAAAAAGTGAGCAGTGATGTTTCTATGGAGGTAAAGATTATTTCAGCAGCTCCGTTATTCCCAAACGTTCCCTGTGTCTCCCTGCAGTCTAAAACCTCTGGCACGTACAGAGCCACCCACTAGTTTCTTTGATATCTTTATGATGTAATTTGCACTGACACCTTTGTTTCTCAGTGATGCTCAGAACCTGCACACACAGCTTTCTCTCCATCCTCTGAGTCCTTTAACTGTAACATGCCTGTACCTGATGATGTCACAGATCTCTTTGTGATAAAGTCGTGTTTCTCACAACCATCAAATTCGAAAGGAGCATTTTTAATAATAATTTGTTCGTTTCAGACTTTGACGTGTTGTCTTTGCGCCACTCCAAAACAAATGCAGAACATTTATGATTCGCATGCATCATCCGACCTTTGTGAACCAGGCTTCCCACCAACCTTCTTTTTGGAGAGCTCAGATTTTCTGGAGACGTTCTTGAGCTTCTTGTGTAGATGCTTTAAAACCTGCAAACCACAAAACACATGTGATGACTGTGGGAACGACTTACCAAAGTTCTCCTTCATTTTTAAAAGCACTGATATTTAAAGGCTCAGTTAAACCTTTTTACAGGTTCGATCCGCTGATGCCGCGAGATGCGTTTTTCCAGAAAAACATTATTTTATTCTGAACTCTGAAATCTGCTGCTGTTGTTATTCACGCACCTTTGCATAGCAGACGGAAATCAAAGTGAGAGGCAGAACGTATCCGACCACGAAGGTGCACATCACGTAGACTTTCCTCTGGTGGTCCGGCCAGACCTCCCAGCAGAAGGTGTTGTTGTTCTCCCTCTCCACGATGCTCTGGTAGTGCGCAACCGGAGCTGCCATGACCACAGACAGGATCCAGATAAGCACCACTCCGAGCATGGCATGCCTCTCCACCCGGATCGAGGAGGATTTCCTGGCGTGCACGATGGCCACGTAACGGTCCACGGACATCGCGGACAGAGTGAAAATACTGACCAGCATTGACACGGTGAAGAAATAGTGGATGAACTTGCAAATGAAAGCTCCGAGCACCCACGTAGGCAGCATGTAGATGGTGGACTGGAAAGGGACGCAGAAGAGCAGGTAGGACAGGTCCGCCACGCTCAGGTTCAGGATGAATATGTTGGTTGTGCTCCTCGGCTGTCCCGGTTTACTGCGCGCCAGCACGGTTATGACCAAAGTGTTCCCAAGCACGCCGAGAATGAAAATGAGTCCGAATATTAAAAGCGAAACAAAGTTGTCTACACCCATGCCCAGGATGAGTTTGGCTGGCAGCCTCATCGTGTTGGTGCTGAAGGGCTGACTCTGGTTTTGCACCTGCAGCTCCATGTTGGTGAGCCGGTGCAGGAAGGTTACATGGTGAGAGATGATGACCTCTGGCAGAAGATAAGATTTGCTCCAGAGCAAAGACAGAAGTGAGCTTATGTATTTGCAGGCTGACCCCCTCCCCACCTGCTCTCACGAGAAACGTCACCGTGCTGTGCGCGCGGCCATGAAGCAGGTCTCAGAGAAACCAGGTGAGTGATTTAAGAAGGTGTCATTTCACTGAAACACATCAACCAACCAGCACGTGGATCGTGCTGGTTGGGAGCAAAGGGCTCCAATAAATGCTAATTTAGCCCATGTAAGTATTCTCTTCATAAAAAGCACTGCTCACATAATTATACAACATGGGACATATGCAACAGTTTATTATTCCTGTGCTAAATTATTGAATTGAATTATTGCTAATTGTCCCCTAACTGACAAATGCAAATGAAAACATGAAGAAAATTAATTAAACTTAATCTGACTAATTGTTTTGATCTGTTTTTTTTAGATTCACTGATGTGATGAAGGACCGACTGCCACCAGCTGCCACAGACTGTATATAAAAGATGGATGTGAGCACTGTGACATCATCCACTGACATCACAGTGGAGTCAGGAGTGACGTGGATGAAGGTTCGTGGTGTTTCCAGCAGAGAAGCTTGGAGAGCGATCTGTATCCACAGGTGCAAATCACAGACACGAGGTTACAGACTGAGACTGTTTCACTCGCCAGAACCGAACCACGGACATGTTGGACATCGTTCCAGACAACAGGCTGTTTCCTTTTCCTCCTGCGGATGGCGCATCAGAAAGGGCATCATGAAGATGGATGAGGGTCAACGATGACTCCGGTGCTGGTGATCGGCAGGGTGATGGAGGGAACTGCAGCGAGAGAAGGAAAGGCTGGAGCATGAGTTAGGATTATGATTGGTCAACAGCTGCTTACAAAACAATAGAAGCTCGGACGCCTGAGCAGAGACTCAAAGTGCCACAGAGCTTTTTAATAGAGTTTCAATCTGAGTCGCTCTGGACGACAAATCAAAGGATTCAATGAACCAATCTTCACCAACTCATCATCACCGCTTCGAAAGCAGAAAGGAAGAGCAGCCCGAGAGTCACGGGAGAATTAAATGCTGAGCTTTTTCACTCAGCGGACGTGAGACTGACCGTCGGGACAAAAATGCTTCTGAAATTCATGAAAGGGCAGCAGATCATTAGAGGGTTGAAATCATTGTTTCTGCACCAACACTGCAGAGACTCGAGCGGGAGGAGGGTTTTCATCGCTGGTCTTCTCCCATCGATCTGCTCTGAGCAGCTCTGCAAGCAGGTTATCATCATTATGCAAGCATGTGATTCCTGAGCAAATCTGCTCGCAGGGAAAACCATCTGCATATGACGGCAAAGATGATGCACATGCTATGTAACCAGAGAGCAGAGGCTGATCATATCTTGGCATCCACTTGTCCTCAGTCGGTCGTCCAGGATTGAAGCTGTTATTGTTTGCTTCATTTACAGCTGTTAATCGGCTCGGAAGCTTCGGCCCTTTAGGATTATTACTGTGTTCATGCCAATGATGCTGATGCTGATGCTCGTGGTGCTCTTGATGATGAAGATGAGCAGTTCTTTGAGATCAATTTTCCCTTTTTTCTGAAAATTAGCAGTTAACTTTCAGCAGTTATTATGTCGCATTTTTTCTTCTTTTTAATCTGGAGGTTTATTGTACTTTTGGGAGCAGATGTTGTGTAATTGGGTTTTTCAGCTCGTGTCCTGAAGCAGCCCCAAGTTTCCATGGTGACTCCTCACGCCATCGACCGCGATGTTATCCGCCTCTCTGCTGGGAAACAGAAAGTGGCACTGCAGCCTCCGGACAGCAGCGGATTCCCAACAGATACTCTGTATTTTAGCCTATGCACTGAATGGGAGTGGCCCTCCAATTTCATTGTACAGCTGTATAATGACAATAAAGGCTATTCTATTCTATTCTATTCTATTCTATAAATAAGACCCCAAGAT
>VOQJ01009504.1:0-18781 GCA_015052665.1 Apistogramma diplotaenia
CACACACACACACACACACACACACACACACACACACACACACACACACACACACACACAGTTTAGCTTCAACTCAACGGTCAGGCCGGTGAAGCCAGATGCTGTCTTATTAAAGCCTCAGACTGTCCAACCCAGGCACTCCTTCTTTGTCTCACACATCCAGCTTTTCGTCTTTCATTTGCTCCCTGTTCGCCATTCCCGTCAGTACAGGCCATCTAATAACAAGCAGTGAAAACAATAGCACTTTGAAACAGTACACTGCTGTGCAATATGACTGATAACCGTCTCCTCACACACATACGTCCACCCTGAGGATAGGAGATATGTGCCATTGCTTGTATGACCTTGAATTGGTTTCATGTCATGTCTGTGCATAATGAGAGCTACTAATGCTGCTTTATGCCTTCAGGGAAGGAATGAGAGATTAACGAGCAGAAGGTGAACACAAAGCTGAGGTTACTCCTCCACTGATGTGAGTGCAGGGTGATCACAGCTGACAAACCATCAAGATGTTATCGAGGTTTTTAAAAGACTAAAAGGAATAGCAACTGGATCAGGGGACAAAATGGCACCAACAAGGCTAACATGAACATTTCTATGGTTATTGTCACCTACTCCAGTTACAGTCTAATGTAGTGTGCATGCTAAGAACTTCATAATAGGCTCACAAGACATATATATTGAAAAGTCCTAGTAAATCATTTCTATTTAAATAATAATAGAACTTGTGTATAAGTTGTGTAAAAATTGTGTATATTTAAACAGTTTTGTGGCAAAAAAAAAATCCCTCCCATGATTGTCATTCTCATGATATAGTTAAAAATGACCTGTGAAAAAGCAAAGGTTTGACTGTGGTTATCTCAAGAACAAACTGGTGTAGACCTCTGAAGAGAGACAGAGGATCCTCTGAGCGAATTCAGCACCAAGGACAGAGGCAGAGTCAGTGTGGAGGAAGATCTGCAATCACTCATCTGTGTGCTTTCCCATGTTTGGCTGCTAGGCTAGTCTTCACAACACTTCCACTTTCCCATGCTGTCACACTAAAGCTGACATCATTGCTCTAGTCCAATCATCTTTCTGCTCACCTTCTTCAAGCCAATCAGCCTCCACTTTGTGTACTTGAAATCTCACTGCTTACCTGTCATTCTCCCTTGCATGCAACCCACCTCCTTTCCATATCCACCTAACCCAAATCACTCTGTACTCCATCCAAGCCTCTATCTTTATCTTCACCACCACCAACATCTAGACTCCGGGAGGTCCTGCCTAACTCATATCACACCAAGGATTCCGTTCTGCTTCAATGGGCCATCAGAGTTTAATTGAATTCTGTATGTCAATAAATCAAGTTCAATTCCTCCTAATGATGTCTCCTTATCAAGCTGGCTGTGATAGATTGTAGAAGCCTGAAAGAGAAAGTTTACGCCAAGCTTCACACTAAGCTGGCAACTGCTCACCTGGACAGAGTCTGTGTTCCCCAGAATGGCTGCCAGTGGTTCAAGCTGTGGGATGAACATTCTGTGGGGTAACTGCATGCAGGGGAGGTGAGGCCCACCACAGGAAAAAAGAGAGACTGGAACTGAATTCAGTGAAAATGATAAGAGTTGGGTTTTTTTCTGTTTTAATTGAAGGGGGTTTAACAAATGTATCACATTAAATATTTAGGAATTACAGACATTTTATGGCATTTTTATACTTTGAGCAGAAAGTATAGCCTTGCACACTTTAAAATTCATTATGCAGCAGTCAGCTAATCAATAAACAGCAGTGTCCTGGTTTCACTGGCAATGCTAGAACATGTTTAACAGATGCAGTGCATTCCTTCCAGTGTTCTAGCCAGCTGCTGATCAGGGGCTTGCGCCTTGCTGAGGAGCCTGCACTGGGCTGAGGATTTCTTGAACCTCTGCAATTAGCAAACAGGCACGCATGGACTCTCCATCTAGATTGCTGCTATTGTCGACTATATCATTTCAATCTAGTGCAGTTTCATTCACAATGTGCATGCGGGACCTTGTTGTGCATGCACACGATTTTGCAGGCTATGCGAAAGTAAAATTTCAAGCTTCCTGTTCACCAAGTACACTAATCCCTCACTTATCGTGGGTGTTACGTTCCAGGACCACCAGTGATAAGTGAAAATCTACAAAGTAGGGACATTATATTCATTTAAATATTTATACATTATTCTAGTAGTTATACACTATTTACGGTTTTTATAAACCCTCCCCACACTCTTATACACTACATAACACTTTCCCAAAAGTGGAGAGGGGCAGCCAAGTGTGAACAAAAGAAAACAAGATCTGACGGTTACTGAGCCAATCAGCGACTGATACACAGAGCAGCATTCTCTGGTTGGTTGCTTTCCATCAGTCAACCAATCATGTGTTGTTTACAATCTCACGCCGGCAAGTAGCGTCTCAAGCGGCCGCAGGGTAATATTCTTTTAGTGTTAGAATTCATATTTTTAATATATGTTTATACATTTGGTGATTTTTTAATGCAAAATTCAACATCAAATATATACATTACTGTACAACACATCTGCGAAAAGCGAACCACGAAGTAGCGAGGGATTACTGTACAACCTGTATTTGTATATTGATACACAAATTTAAAAATTAACAAATTTTAGGGCTGCAACAATTCTAATTGGTAATTTGAATAATTGATTTAAATAAAATCCTCGACACAGTTGGGGTGTCTCTGTGTAAGCGAAGCATCCACATTAGCCGCATTAGCGTTCTCCGTTGCTGCAATGGATTTCCATCATTTGGAAAAACGATCCTTTAACACAGAGTGGATCATCGCTGACATGTTTGTCCACGCCTCCACAGCCCTCTGCCTGTGCTGAGAATTTCAGCTGTTTTTTTTCTTTGCTTCAGCTGTAGCTACCACAGTCTGCTAGCGAGCGCTGCTATTGGCACTATCGATCGTTCGTACTGGAAAGACACCCCACCCCCTGCAAACTACCAAGTTGCTCCTTTAAAATATTGTATTTACGCTTTAATCCCTGATTAGCGCCCAAAAATAGACCTGCAGTAGAAACTTATTTAGGTGGAGTCTTGTGAATAAAAGCATTACAACATTAAGCTCATGCAGCCCCCAGCTTTTCAACAAAAACACTGATAACACAACAGCAGGAGCTGTTTTACGTTTGGTGTGTCTGCACACTCAGAGCAAGTGCACAGAGACGTGAGCTCAGGTGGAGTGACAGGAAATGTTTCTCTAGTATCCAAAGCAGCAGCGCCTTTTCGCCTTTTCCTGTAACCACCATTAAAACCTTTATTGGGACACAGCTGGAGGTCCTTCATCAACCATCTGATCAGCAACTGAAGAAAAGAGAGCTTTTTAGGTGCTCCAGCCACACAGATATGCAGATGAATTGTTAATACGAAAAAGTTTTTCATATCCTTTTACTTGATTAATTGATGGGATAGTCAATAGAATACGTGATTACTAAAATAATCTGTAGTTGCAATCAAATATTACTTTTCAGCACCAGTGCAGCTATGAAAGGCGGTCAAGCAGAAAACTACGGTTCCCAGTAAGATGTCACTTCCTGTTGTTGTTGGTGGGTTGCATTAAAAAATGTGATAGTTTATGCTTACAACATGCTGACAGATATATGATCTGATTTAGAGTTCTGCATCTGTCCTACGTACACAACCGAACATCCCCTCTGAACCTGAGCAGTCATGCACCTCCAGAAATGTAACTACATCTCCACAAAGACTGTGATTGCTGGTTAGGCTTCAGAGGTGCTTTGTGGTTATGTATGTAGGGCCCCATCAGTCACTTCCTGAATAATAATAATACTACATTTAAAAAAATTAAGGATCACTTTGAAAACACATCAGATCTTAATGGGAATCAAACTTATGTCAGATATCTAGAGTGATATCAAATCAAATAAATTTTATTTATATAGCACCAAGGCACTTTATATTGTAAGGTAAAGATCCTGCAATGATTACAGTGAAAACCCAACAGTCAACAAGACCCCCTATGAGCAAGCACTTGGCGACAGTGGGAAGGAAAGTCCCTTTAAACCGTAAGAAACCTCCAGCAGAACCAGGCTCAGGGAGGGGCACCAATCTGTTGTGACCAGTCGGGAGACGGGGGTGAGGGGAGGGAGACAGGACCAAAGACATGCTGTGGAAGAGACCCAGATAATAATAATAATAACTAATGATTAAATGCAGAGTGGGGTATAAACAGAGTGAAGAGAGGTGAGTGAAAAAGAAACACTCAGTGCATCATGGGAACCCTCCAGCAGCCTAGGCCTATTGCAGGGCTGGTTCAGGGTCACCTGGTCAACCTTAACTATAAGTTTGATCAAAAATAGAGAGGGTGTCTGTTAGGATTATTGTAATCTTTCTCTGTTTATTATGGGTTATCATCGCTTCTGTATTAATCTATATGAATATTTTATACAGTTTCTTTCTGGTGCTTTAAATGGAGACGTGACATTCCTAAAGTTACTTGCAGGCTGATTCAAGCCTGCAATACAGACACACACAGATACAGACACATACACGTAAGTCACGTGAACACATCCCATGGTTTATTCACCACCTTATAAGGTAATAGGAAGGGCTAAAATGTTGTTTAATACCTGCTGTAAAACTACGTACGTCATGTCACGTGATTTATTTTATGACTCTTATTTTGTAATAAAGCCTGCTGCTGCGAGTGTCCACTTCCTTGTTCAGTCGGGCCACTTCCGCTCGCAGCGGGCTGGCGCCGGCTGGGCAGGGAAGGGACACCGGCAGCTCCCTTGCTAGGAAGTATATCGTCGTTGTGTGTGTTGCTCCCTGTTTATTTGAATGATGCTTAAAGAACCCATCAGTGTCTATCTCCCAAATCAAATTGGGAGCTGATGCCACAGAAGAGGAGCCTGAAAGATGGAGCTTGATTATTCTTTCCTTAATAATTCTATTTTTAAGTATCCTAGAAACCACGAGTAAGCCATCAGTCTGAGAGCGAAATGCTCTTTTGGGATGATAATATGCATATTACATTAGATATCTTAGTTAAAATTACCCCAAGACTCCTCACAGTGTTACTGGCCAAGGTAATGCAGTCCATAGTATCTGGTTAGACACCGTGAAGATCTGCAGAGCAGAGCACAATAAGACATTCCCGCATTTTAACTTATTGTGTGACATCTGGCTTCATGGATCGATAAAGCTTGGTATCATCTGCATCACAATGAAAATGGATGCTATGATTTCTAATAATACTGCCCAGGATCTGCTGGGGGAGAACTAATGTTGGCTGAGAGCCAAGGATTTTATTCCAATACCCAAAGGAAGTCAGGGTGACCTGCCGATTCTGTGCATTCCTTCAGGGAGTGCCTCCCCAGACCATCACTGACCACCACGCTGAACTGTTACAGTCAGAATAACATTCTTCACAGCTTCTCCAGACACTTTCACATCTGTTGAATGTGGTCACGGTGAGTTACATTATTTGAGTTTTTATCACTTTTGTGCCAGCACGTTGTTTTCTTTGTCCAGCTACAGTGAGACAAACCAACAGTACATACAGTAGCATGCACAGCCCGAGCACAATGGGAACACAACAAGTTGGACCAAAACTGAAGCTGAAAAGTTTCAATGTGGAATAAAAAGGGTGAAGAGCATCCCCACCATCTCAGCACTGAACAGTGACACGAGCCAGCAGTTCATTCAACTAGCAATCACTATCCACACACTAAGTGCCTGTCAGTCCGGATTTACTGTCGCAAATTCAATGACAACAAATGGTGCTGAAGTGATGCTGGTCATATGGTCTCCAAGAAAAACTGGACTTAGTTTCATGGGTGTCTAAAGGCCAAGCAAACACAAGAGTCCATTTTAAGTAAATATCTGCTGTTTTCTCAAGATCGTAGAACAAATCCTCTTCTTTACTAAACCTAAACTTACAGTAACTCCTGGTGACAGCGAGACTCGAGACTGAACGGACACCCGTATGATTGTGTGCACTACATAAAGTGTTAACAAAACAGCACAGGAAGCACTCTATTAGCTTTGCCTTATTTCCTCTATGTGTCATGAATGACAGAGGTACCACCTACGCTGATCACCTAAAGACACAGGTTCAAATTAGCCTGTGACTCAGTGAGCCTCTTAATGCCGGTCCTGTGTGGAACTGCTGGCACCGAGACACGTCTCATTATGTGGAAAATCACACTGGCCCAGACGATGTCATGCCAGGCAACAAGACGGCCGCGTCGTCTTTCAGTGCAATTTAAACGTCTGCAAGACAATTGGAAACAACAGTGGCACTTCAGTGATCACAACCACACTACAGCAAATTGGACAGCCGGCTTTTCAAGTCTGTTTCGAATGCTCTGTAAAGTTTTAGTGTGGCCGCAGATGGGCTGAAGGAGGCAGCTAAAATATATAATACATAATGACACAGAAGCAGGCTGCACTCCCTTGTGCAGACATTGTAAACCTTCCCTTTCATTAAAATATCCCTCCTACTAATTATCCATCCGTCTTAATGTCACTTTTTGACTTATAGTGGAAGGATTTTCTGCAGCCTTTATGACAGAGAAAGTCAGCCTCATTCTTTCACTTCACAAAAATAAAAAACTATCATTAGAGGAAGTGCCAGCATACAACATACTGTACAGCTGATTCAAAACTGTATCCTAAAAAAATCAGAATGTAAAAACAAAAACAGACTAAAAAACAGAAGAGCTGTGGGAGCCTAAATGATTTATCAGCTGTGAAATATTAAGGAGCTGTAAATCGGGGAGGAGCAGGGAGGGAGGAGTGAACCTGTAACTTAAACTGAGCTGATGAAGCATTGGCTAATTAAAAACAGAGGGAGAAAGAGAAGAGAGAACGATGGGAAGAGAGAGCCAGACTAAGTGAAAAAAAAAGGACAAAAAATGGAGAATCAAGAGCAAGAAACGAGAGGCTGACATTTAAGTTAAGGAGATAAAATGCAAAGAATATGAAGACAAACTGAGTGTACATTCATGAACATAATGTCAATATGTACAAATTGCAAAATATTAAGTAATAAGGAGTAATAGTTATGAGTTAAAGAGTGGAGTCAGTGGTATGACAGCTCATGCATGGGTTCAGTCAGTCCTGTAGGCTCTTTGTGCTCTTCAGTAATGTTTTCTGAGTCTGCTCTCTGAATCACCTCTTGGCCAAAACAATGGGAGTAACAAAGTTAGTTAATCTGACAGTGTCACAGATTGCTCCTAATTGAGTCACAAAAGCTTCGAAATGAAGCCGTTCACCATTCCTGTAGCGCTTCCTTCACGGGGTCAGTGCTCATTAAACAAGCCAGAGAAAACCTACACTATTAATAATATAACCGCTGCTATACACAACGACTGCGCCAACAGCTAGTCACACCCCACAGAGCCCTGGAGCAATCCTGCAAAATCCACAACCACAACTGGAACCAGGCAGCGGCTCAGTTGCTAATGGGGTGGGACACAAGAGCTGTGGGATAGAAAACAGAGCTGGGGACTTAGTGGGGCCTGCAGCTCATCCAGGGTGATTAGATGAAGAGTGGAGAAGAGAGGAAAACTGCGATCGCATCTGATGAGGGAAAGTTGAAGCTACTGAGCACGCACGGTGCCCCAAATAGGGATTTTCCTTCAGTGACATCAGGTTCTCTCTCATTAGACTATGTATCACAGACACAGGCTGAGAGCCACACAAGGGCTTCAAAGCCATAATATAATCACAACGTCCTCTTCTGTGGTACCAGTGTGCACTTGAAGTTTCAGTTTACTGTTGTTGTTTTGCTGGAGCAGCCCGTGAGAAGTCACTCAATTAAAGCCACGGTTCTCCCAGGGTTTCTGGGTTGCTTAGATACGGTGTTTGGTGGTATAAACATTTTCAGACTTTTTTCGATTAACTCTATTAACGTCATTAAACTTGCCTTTTTTTAATGTTTTGATGTAAAACATGTTAAAGGAGTCTTCCCAATCATCTGCTGCATAAATGAAACACTAAATTCTCCTGTGATTTACACTCACTTTAAACACCCACTAAAAATGGGTGGAAAATATTTGGTAACATAGTGAAATTAGCTCTATGTAATGATTCTCTGTTGAAAGTTCAGTTGTCAAGCTTAGCATAGCAGCATGTGAACCAGTTCTCACCTCCTGCAGGTCCGTGTACAATAGACTCAGCAGAGAGACAGATAAATGGTAGTGAGAACTGACCAGCTTGCAGGTAGAGAAACATGAGCTAGGTTGGACATAGATCTTTAACAGCAACTGAACAAAATAAATGCTTCAGCTGCTCCCCTTAGGGGTTACCACAGTGTTTAATCTGCCTCCATCTCACCCTATCCCTGCATGCCCTTCTGTCACACCAACCCTCTGCATGTCCTCTTCACTAGATCTGTGAACCTCCTCTGTGGTCAACATCCTTCATCCAATATTTCCACTCTCCCCCCTCTGCACATGTCCAAACCTCTCTGTTTTTGTCTACAAACTGCTCGACCTGTGCTCTCCCTCTGCCTACTTATTTATAATCATGTCCATTCTGGTCACTCCTAACAAAAATCTTAGCATCTCCAGCTCCGTGCCACCACCTCCAAACCATACATCACAGCAGGTCATCCCTGACACTCATCTCCACTCACTCCACCCTGTTGACACTCTTCTTCTCATGTACCGTCACTACATCTGCTGTCTCTCTCTCATTCACACATGTTCTATCTTGCTTCTACTGACTTCAATTCCTTTTTTCTCCACAGCATACCTCCACCTCTGCAGGCTGTCTTCCAGGGAAGAGGGTGTTCAGGTTGGAAACAAGCTGATCTGCACAACACACATTAAAATTGATGTGCGGTTTGAAAAAGGATTACCTGTAAAATATTGTCTTGTTTCATTTTTCTCATGCAATACTGAAGAGAAAAATCGTTACATTTTGCATTGGGATGCAAATACTTGTAATATAATAATCTACATTCATGACACATAGTATAAATCACAACTGGAATTATGTATCTATTTACAAAATACCAACATTTAATCTGCTGCCATCTCTCAGTGTTGTCTCTTCTTTCATGCAATTTGTGAACACTTTGTTTCACTTGCATGAATTCCATTCAGACACAGGGAGGAGTCCTTTAAAGGGTTGTGCCGTAACATACAAATTTCATACAAATATATGATGGAAAATAATGAAAAATCACAGTTTTTCTTTTGTACAATTAAAAACCCAGTATAAACTTGCCCAAACTTGTAACTGCGGACAAAAACAGCAGAAAAGCAGCATCATCACTTATTAAGGTCTATAGCGCCTCTGTGGTTGCACACAAAACCTGGGCCCATCAATAACTGCTCTGTATTTAGAACTTAATCAGATGCCATATGGTGTGGCTAATTAACAGTAACTTTAAATATGAAAAACTCCAGAGTTACAGTTTGCTGCCACCTACATACAACACAAGTACCAGCACCAAGATAAATAATGTGGGCCTAATGAGTTCTAGTACGACCCTTTGGTGTCTGTCCATAAGAGCTGATGAGCCATTCACCACACTGTACTGACCCCCCATGTAACACACTCCCCTGGAACCCGAGGTTCCTAACAAAGAACTCATATAATCTTCAGCTTTTAGAAGCATCTGCCAGGAAATCAGTCACACTTGTCTAAATAAATCTCATTATGTGCTCAAAAAGAAGTGACTTCTGTTGCTTTGCTACAATTAACATGGTGTCAAGAGTGACAGCCAGGATAGATGGGACTGCATTCAAGAAAGATTTAAAAGATGGAGCGATGCAACCCGAAGCCCAACTGTCAGAGCCGGTCCCGTTTACATCACTGCACAAACCCACAGAGAATGAAAGGGGTTTAAGCTCTAAAATCATAATATTCATACTGTAAGGCTGCTTATTTACCGCCCACAGAACTGTCAAACACTAACAAACACTCAAAACCAAGTGTTTAGAGCACATCTCCTTTCGAGAGACCAGTTCTCTGCCCTTGTTTCAGACTTGACCAGTGTTCCCTCTGGACCTTATTAAATCTGTGCAGCAAACATCACAGGCCATCAATTAGAAGAGGGAGGAGCTTAAAACCTGAAAACCCTGATGAAAGTGGATGTAGGAAACTGATATCGCAGCATGTTTGCTTAACCACTTCTACTATGTTAAAGGAATCTACAGCATTTGCAATACATTAAATGATCGATATTTCTGGCGTGCACTGACTGCAGAGAACATTTGTAAAACCATATCCAACAATTGCATTCACTGAATTAAAAAATGTTTTAACCATGAAGATGTCTTAATTTAACAGAAAATCAGCCAACAAGAGGCTAATGTACACATAACATATTCACATATAGTTCCTACATCAACTGTTATTCATACAAACAGCACCTGAGATGTCATGCGGTGACCTACTGTTGACTGATCGTATATCCATGGATTAAAAAGGGCTATATTTAGAGCTGCTCACGGCATCGGTTTGCGGTTTGTAGAGGTATGAACATCACAGCAGGCTACTGATAGCTCGCAGGTGGACACTTTGAATGACAGACTGGAAGGACGATGCCTTTGTCATCCCGATCTGGCAGCTTGTGCGTACGTGTGCATAAGGTTGCACCTGCATGCATATCATAGCATGTGGTGAGTGACAGACAGACAAGTATGCAAGTGGAAAGTGGTGTGTGTGTGTGTGTGTGTGTGTGTGTGTGTGTGTGTGTGTGTGTGTGTGTGCGTGTGTGTGTGTGTCAATAAAAACAAACAAAGGTGAGAAGTTGCAGCTTCCAAGTCAAAAACGCAGTCCTCTTTTTGCTCTGTGAGTCTGTCCAGTGTTGGTCGGTGTTGGACCATTACTGAGAGAGCTATTGAAAAAGTGGCATCAAGAATGAATGGAGTGGCTCTGCAACCTATTAATTAAGGTGGTGTTTATTAGGCTCCTGTGGCAGCCACATTAAACACAAGCCTGATGTCATCAATCATAGGTTCAGTCCCATATACCTACACAGCACTGCAGTGTTTGGTCACACTCGGTGTATTGAATATTTATCACAAACATAATATGCAACTCTGCTCTTGCATGTTATAACAGTACAGCTTATATATGGATTCAGCTTATTGATCTGTGACTATGTTATATGCTAACCACTAATAATGCTCCGAATGGGGATGTGTTATACAATATGTAGTGCACACGGGAAATTATTTCTACAAATAATGTCCCTTTGTGCCCAGGTTTTAATAATGAAATATAAAATGATTAAAGACATCAAAAAAAGTGACGATGAAGATACATTTTAACAAATATTTGTACTACTGAATACTACTTTTAAAAGCTAGGAGGTCAGATACAGTGGGATAAAAATGCTTCATACATTAAAATAATTACATTTTTGGCATTAAATCAAAGTGTTCACTGTTAGCTATAATATAAAACGGGGATGTGGTAAAGAAACATGATCGTTCTGGTTTAAGCTGATTCAGAACTTCAAGCTGAATCAGCTGGATCCCACCGGACGCCTCTGATCAGGACGCTGAGATTAAACCACTCTGAGTCCATATCTCACTGTCCACAATCTAATTCCATTTCCTTTTTCTAAGGCACATCAGATAACATCCTTACCAATGTTATAACCATGAATTAAAACCTGTCCTGGTTCCACACTGCACAACACAGGACTCACAGTACAGCGAGAAGGGAGAGTGAATTATCTATTGAATTGGCACATCATCTAGTGATTCTGTTGACATGCCCTTTTCCGGTGACCTTTCTGCCAGCGGTGGCTTTGATTGAGGACAGTCAGGCTTCAAAGGAGAATTTTCAGTGTGAAAGGCCTGTTAGAGATTTGAAGCGCACTTCACCTGCATTTTAATTTAACTGTGGTGAAACTGTGGGCTTCCAGAAAACAATATTTTTGATAGACTAAAGGCCGTGTTATCGTTTACTGCTGTCAAAATTAACCTGTGAATTCCCCTGATGCTTCTGGAAAAAATCAGAGGAATATTCTTTTGTGATTTCCATTTCTGCTCTTTCCCGTGTCTCTGCATGATTAGTTCTCTGTCACTTTTTGAATTGATCTTAATTTTGACTATTAGCCTGCCTGTCCCCCTGTGACAGCTGGGATAGGCCCCGGCCACCCTGCAGCCTGAACTGGATCAGTGTTCCTTTTCATAATTGTCTTGATGATGATGATGATGATGATGTGTGCTTTACAAGCCTCGCTTTAGTCTGTGTCTCCCTCAATCTTTGTCAGGTCATCATCCTTCCAGCCTTCAGTTGCTTTTTCCTCATTTCGATATTGAATTTTAAACATTAGCTGGACACTAACACATATACAGAACACTGTCTATTAACAGACTGTGATACATTGTAACTTGTAAAGTGTCAGTCACTGTTATATGTACAGTTGTTTCCCAGCCGGTCACAGCAGATGACTGCCCCTCCCTGAGCCTGGTTCTGCTGGAGGTTTCTTCCTGTCAAAAGGGAGTTTTTCCTCTCCACTGTCGCCAAGTGCTTACTCACAGGGGGTCGTTTTGATTGTTGGGTTTACTCTGTAATTATTGTGGGGTCTTTACATTACAATAAAAAGTGCCTTGAGGCAACTATTTGTTGTGATTTCCCGCTGTATAAATAAAACTGAATTGAATTGAATTTTGGCCATTATGTGAAAAAGCGCCACAACGCATGCATTCAGCTGTCAATGACTTGTCCCTGCTGCAGCTGCATTTGCTATGTGCATCACTTCCAGTGTCTAGTTTACTGAGCAGGCTATCACACACTACTGTGTGTTTTGGCATCTTATAAGAAATTGGAAATGCGACAACTAATAAATCTTCAGAAAAAGTCAACAAGAATCTCTAATGGCAGGGCAGACAGGTTTAGTCACCAGCAGCATTTACAACACCGCCAGCACTGATTCTCATTGATTAAGCCATTTGGCTTCGGGTTCACACACATTCAATTCAGTCAACAAATTAATCTTTCCAGGCAAAATGTGTAACTAATTAGAAACAGTCAATGGTTTACATCAGGAGATGGACACAGGGTACAGAGGTCACAAAAAGCAGGGACAATGGAAGGAGGAAAATGTATGAACGGAGGAGGAGGAAAAAACATCAGGAAGGAAGATTAAAGAGGGAGAGTAGAAAGGAGAAGCAAGAACAGAAGGTTGGTAGTTCGATCCCTGGGTGCTCCAGTCTGCATGCCAAAGTATCCTTGGGCAGGACACCGAACTGCAAGATACTCATACTGGAGTATGAATGTGTGAGGATGTTAGATAGAAAGCACTGAAGTGTGTGAATGAGGCACGTTTTTTAAATTATTTTTTAAGCTTTATTCATGCAGGCGAGGTTGTACAAACAATCCTTTTCTGTTCTAGCAGTGAGCTCTTTCTCATTCACACTATCACACATTCATATCTGTATGCTGCCATGCACAAACACAGCATTACCAGTGGCTGCTGGGCAGACAGGGGAACAGATACAGAATGTGCTAAACATGCAAACGAGAAAGAGGATGAGCAGAAAGACGGAGCCGGGAACCACAGAGAGAAGGGGTCAAGCGAGCCAAGTACCAGAATGAGATATAAATTCATATCAATTGAATAATAAAGGAGTGTTAATGGCCTTCCTAATTATAACCAGGCCTGCCATTAGCAGATGCTGGCTGACAATCTGCTCTAGCTAGATAAATGCTGGTTCTGCGAGGGCTCGAGGGCTCGAGGGCTGACGGCGGCTTGACACGCACGTGCACCAATATGTGCCTGGAGGGGCATCATCTGGGACCGTCAGCATCCAAAAGACATTTTCCTTTTCATTCACTCTTATTTCAGGTGCATTCGATTGCGAGTCACGTTAGTATGAATGTACATACTTTTATTACCTCCCCAGCGTACATGGGGTCTCAGGTGCCCTGATCCTAATGTCATTATCGCCATTTCAACACGGTGCCTCATCATAACACTGTTATCACACAAGGCCAAACGGAGGTCAGCAGTGACACAGCGTACGTGTGTCTGTCCTCTTCTCCTTCTCTGCCTTTGGTTAAATGAGCACCTTCAAACCAAGATGGATTACGAATCAGTTGTTGCTGGGACACCACACATCGCCGTGGTGATCGTCAGCATCGGTCTTCCTCTAAGAAAGTTTGCGGTGCCCCGCTCCTTGGCCTTCTCTGCTTTCACACGTAGTCAGTCTCGGGGGGGGGGGGGTTACACTTGACAGACAAGAGGCTTTTTTTAGAGGAGGAAAAAGATTACTTAGAAGGAGGGGAAGGTGTTTCATGCTGCTGCAGGCAAAGACTGGTGTTGTCACAGACACTGATCATGTGTGTGTGTGTGTATCATCTTTGATGATAAATAGTCTCACACAATCACAAAGCTGATAACAACAGAGATATCAACATTTTGGTCATAGATTATGCATATAAGTTCATTTGACCTACAAATTAAATGTGATTTTCCTTCAAACAGATTTACAAAAAATCTTTGATGGGCCATTAAGATCTGCTTCAGCAGCTGTGGCATCTTAACTGCACACTGCAGTCGGACACAAGTAAAAAAAAAGAGTCCAAAACCACAGTGCTTTATTTTGCTGAGAAATTGTGACAAACAGTGGAGTGTTTGTCACAAAATGTCCTTGAAAACTTCCACCCAGGCATGGATTTGACTGCTCCTGCTGATACATTTGCAGACAGCGTCAGTGAGACGGACCCATATCTTCTTACTCGGGATCAAACCCCCCTGAGTTCATGCAAGTGAGAGTGAAGACTAGGAGACGTCTGAACAAGCCATCACATAATTCATGCAGAAGACAAGACGGACAGTCTCCATTACACCATCTCACAAAAAACATGCGTTACTCTGTTTGATGTTAAAGAGGCAGCAGTCTAAAAAATTCTACAGCAGTGAAGGGGACACAACTAATAAAAACAAGAGTAAAAACACATGCAATCTTGTGAAAGTTAAAGTTCTTCACAGGACTTTATGCTTTCCTGTGAAAATCAAAGAACACACCTTTACTGTTTCCATAGCAATTAAAAAAACAAAGGTAACAACCAGGTGCTGCAAGCCAATGCACTCATTTAACCAATCAAGCGTGACCACTTCTGTGAAAGCAAAAAAATATATAAAAAGCAGCAGATGTTGATCCTGGAGCATTCAGCTGTCAGTTAACACAATACCACAATCTTTCCACAAGTGAGTGTCCCAGCAAATGCATGCTACAGTCAGACCATGCACAGCTCTGAGACACTGCAAAAAGCCCCAAAGGCTACACATCAGGCCTCAGTTAGCAGGTTAAAAGTTTGTGACACCACAATAAGAAAAAAACTGGAAAAGCATGGCTTCTTTGGGAAGGGTTGCCAGGAGAAAACCTGCTCTCTCTTAAAACAATGGCAGCACAGCATTGGTTTGCAGAATTTCACCAGAACAAACTACAAGACTTCTGCAACAATGTTCTTTAGGCAAACAAGATCAAAGATGAGCTGTTTGGCCATAATGCACAGTACTGATTAAAACCAAACAGATATCTCATACCACCTGTCCAGCATGGTGATGGAGGGGGTGATGATTCGGGCTTGTTTTGCAGTCACTGGGTTGATTGTAAACTCCTTTGTAAGTGTTCTAGAGTCAAATGTGAGGGAATCAAGGTGCTGCAACGGTCCAGACCTCAACCTGGCTGAACTGTTGTGATTCATCTAAGTCCTCATTAGGGCTGTGCATGAACAAAGTCATACAGAAAAGGATTATTTCAAGTTACTGCTGCTAAAGATGGTTTTCTACAACCCGCTGAAACACGAGGTGCACTTGGTTTTTCCACAGGACTGCACAGACTGCTTTTTTTTTCACATCACTGTATCTACAGGTGCAGTGCAACACCAAAGTGCCGACTCTCCCTGTACATACAGTACACCAATGTACTGCTACTCCAGGACCAAGCTCAACTGTTTGTAAAGCCGGGCAGTAATGACTACCGTGGGGCACAGTGCACGAGGATGGAAATATCTGTCAAAGTGACTGTGTTCATTCCCAATGAGGTGTGTGAGATGATGTGTGTTAGAGACAGAATAAACATCATTACTCTCCACTCAGGCTCAGTGACACGTAACCAAAGAGTGTATAATTTCCTGAGAGAGCACGTGTGTGTGTGTGTTTGTGTGGGTGAGGTTAAAGTCCATTTTAAAATAGATTAAGGAGTGACCAGGTGACAGAGTGTGACTGACAGATGGAGGAAGTGTAAGCAGCGGGAGGGGGAGAAAGAGAGGGTGAGCAAGCACAGGACACTGTTTTCCAAAAGCCAGGCCAAATCTTTGTCAGACGGAGAAGAAAAAGATATTTATCTCAATGACATGACTTTGTTAGAAAGCAGAGAAGCAACCACATCATTTTCCTAAATGGAGTTAATGCCCCTTGAGGATGCTGTGAGTCCACGAGGAGCAAGACTGAGGCTGAGGCTCGCTGTTCCAAGATTCCCAGCAAGATTTCAAACTGAGCTGCTGTCAGATGTCTTGTTTTGCAGACATATTTCTGATGAATGATAGCAGTCAGTGTAAAGCTCACTGATGGGCACTGCTTAATAAAGGTCCAGTTTAATGTCTTTAAAGTGAACTTGCAGCAGTAGCAAATGTTCCATTCGGCACACCTAACAGAGACTTCCGGTTCACAGCACTGCCGATCATTTCATTGGTGGACCTGAGGCTTACTCGCCAAAAAATCTTTTTTTTTTTAAATTGTGTTTAATTCTGACTGCCACTCCACAAAACTGCATTTAGCAAATGTAATATTGTGTAATTCACTTTCCAACAGAACTTCAAGGCATTTCATGTCATTACGTAGGAAGAGAAGCAAGAAAAACATGACACAGAACATAAAACCAGTCAGACTTAAATAGACGGGAGAGAATAAGTACAGAGGAACAGCAGCAGGCATTAGAGGAAAACACTAGTATACACTACTATTATGTTACAATCATTTATTGATTATAATCTTCATAATCATGACTTCAGTGCTTCATAATTAAGACTAAGAATCTCAAATTATATGCAGATTATCCAATCGTGAAAATAAACCCTAAAATTGTTTAATGAATTGAATAAAACAAGCTGATAAAAAACAGGACAAAGCAAGTGAGGAGGCTGTGAAATCATAAAGAAAGAAACATCTGAAAAACCAGGCCCAGATGCTCCTCAGACTGCTGTGAGTCTCCTCTTAGTGCACATGTGTGTAGGACAAAAACGCCTAATTACAGAGACTGAAAGTGTGCGTCTCGAACACTTCAGAGAGAGAAACACACTCTAGGTGTTGACTAATTAAGTGATGTTACACTTCCAGATGGCTTTACTTTGCTGTATGGCAAAATGCTCCCAAACAATCTCTTACACACACACACACACACACACACACACACACACACACACACACACACACAGACCAAGCCAGGTACTGTGGGTGTGATTGTAACAGGAACAGAGGAGCACAAATCACTCAAATGTTGGAAAGAAAAGAGAGAATTCCGACTGTTGTGCACTTGAGGAGGCAGCGAGAAGAGAGCCAGTCGAGAAAGGGGCTAATTATTCATGAACAGTGTTAAAACAGTGTTTTAACACTCAAGGTCAACCACAACCCATGACACCCTCTGTGTTGTGCTGACACTATCGTACTGTGCTGTGAAAGTCTTTGCCCCCTTCCTGATTTCTTCCTGATAGTTTGCCACTTTATACATTTCATACAATCAAACTCATTTTAATATTAGACAACAATAACCTGAGAAAAAACTAAATTCTGTTTGTACATTATGATTTCAAATCACTTAACCCTTTAAGACCTACAACACAAAAGTCCGCCAGACCAGTGGAATATTTTAACACACTATATATCAATAGGACCTTCAGAAGTATATGTATGTATTGTAAGTATATGCATGAAGGTAATCCATAGTAACTACATAAAGTAGCTAACAAGTGCACTAACCCACAAAGAAATTGAGAAACGTTTTCAGTATCTTCATATTATGCTAGCTACAGAAATGCTATAGCTGCACATGCTAATGCAAACGATAAAGCATTGTTGTTAGAGCTGCTACATGATTTTTGCAAACCTGTTTGCGGAATGATACAGCGCTCTGGGACACAGCGAATGCATCATATGTAAGTGTAAATCCTCTGTTTCATATGCAAAAAGAATAATTGCTCTATCACATGTGGTTGCAATTCTATGGGCATTTAAAATTAGCTTCCAGCTGGGAGCTTGGGTGCTCCCGTCAGTCTCAAGGGGCTACGCAGCACCTGTGTGACAAAGTGAAGCACCGTGGGCTAAAAGGTCTCAAACTTTAGATCATGACCTGGATATCATGCCATGATATAATGTCACTGACATCCAGGGTTCTAAATTAACACCCGCCAACCTGCCAAATGCACGTAAAAAATCATTTTGGCGGGTGTTAATAAAAACTTAGCCAAGTAGCCAATTTTGCCAGTGATGCAAGAGGCTTTACATGCATGATACATAAGACTCCGTTCTCGGTCATTTATCCCCTGGCAGTACTTCCTACATTTCCCATGAACACTTAACGCTATGCCCCTTGGTTGCGCGCAGTTTGTAGTGAAAATAGCGCGAGAAACCATAGAAATGAACGCTAATATCACTAAACAGACTTCAGAGAGGGAGCGAGAAGAGGAACGAGGCAGGTGATGATGACTGGCGCTCACACCTTAAAGATGATACCCTCTCTGACCTCTTGAAAACACAGTTGTGCTCACCTGACATAACTGACTTTGACCCGTCCAAAGCCATTGATTTATGG
>VOQJ01009505.1:3708-15824 GCA_015052665.1 Apistogramma diplotaenia
TTCCTTTTTAAAATAAGTTTTTTTTTGTTGGGTGTTTGGTTTGTTTTTGTTTTTTTTTTGGGGGGGGGGGTGTCTCTCCACACTGTCACCATGTTCTTGCTCATAGGGAATTGTTACTGTTACACTGTGACAGCAACACTCCCACACAAAAATTCAGTCCGCACAAAGTTGACAAGCCGACTATGTATTTTTGGGGCAAGGGGCTTGGGTTAGGAATGTAACAGACTACGCTGTTCCCACAAGCGCACTGCAAGTCTTAAAGAACTTAGAACAGGGACATTTGTCCAGTTTCTTAAGGGGCTAAAACCCATTAAGGATGGAGCTGGGTTTAGGTAAAAGTTAATTGAGATTTTGATAGATTAAGGATGAAGTGGTGCTGTGTAAAGTTAGTTAAATGTGTGCGCGTGTAATTGATGCATGTGCTCCTGTCTAAATGGTGCTTCCAGTATTCCTGCAAGAGAATTGTGATGAATTGTTCCCCAATAGTAATCACTACAACAACAGCGACAATCACTCACAGCCTTTTTAATTTGGTATGTGCGTGTCTGGTTATTAAAGTTTGCTCCGTAACCAAAGTGCCTGTTGATTTACAATAAGGAAAAAATTGAGGGGAAAAAATATCATTAGTTATTTATAATTTTCCATATATTTATTATTATAGGCACGGTCTATGAACTGAAAGTTATCCTAACTGAACCACGCATGTCACTGCAGAGCCACTTTTGAGCATCGTGATCATCGTGGCTGACTGGAAGACTGTAGCTGGAAAGTTTCACAGCAGTTCAAGGCCCACTGGCAGACAGGCAGTAAAATATCGCTGCTGCTTCTTCCTGCTTTGCTGATGAGACAGGAAATAGAACTAAGTAGCACTAAAAGCAACAGCTGGGGACAACACCAGGCAGGATAACAATAAGCTATTAGCGTTGCACTTTCTGTGGACTGTTCTACAGGGGGATGTTAATGTGCTTATAATACTAAATGTGCATGCTATAAATCACAGTATTTCTTCTGTTGCTTTACTACCAGGAACCCTGCTGGTTTTGATTGTGTCATATAACCAGACATAAACTTGAATGTAGGAGAGTGAGTGAATGCAAAGGTCATAGTTCAGAGAAATACAATGTTGGCAATGTGAATGTTGGCAAAACTACTGAGGCCCAGTGTCACAGGTGTGAGTTCAATTTGAAAAGCCCATATCAAAATACAGTATTTGAAAAAAAAAATGAATGTCTTCCACTGACCAAAGGCTTTCTTGGGTCCCACAAGGCGAAGAGTGAAGGGTGTGCCTCTCGGCTGCTCTTTTAGCATCTTTGCCACCTCATAGTGTCGACACCCTACGATGCTCTGATCATTGATGGCCTCGATGTGATCTCCAACACATACTGTCTTCAGCCGGTCAATGGTGCTGCCTTCCTTTATCCTCTGAAAGGACAACATATGCATTTACATTAAATCCATTATATGAAGAAGTAAGTTGTCAACTGTTTTCACATTTGTGGTCCTCATATCAGTACGTTTTGTGGCGCGCACTGTGTAGACATATACCAATTATTTTAACAATTTCAGATATGACAATAACAGATTTTATTATATTTATTATAGCCCTAAAAAAAGGTTACAGGAAATGGTATTTAAACATATAAGACTTTTGTCTTGGCAATATCATAAAAGCATTCCAGAAAAGTGGGTGTATGTAACTTTAATGATTGTTTGGGATATGAGTAGTATAAAAACATAAACTTTTAAAATTTCCTTACTTACTAAGCCTCTGTCTTTTTAATTCCTATATGGCCTCAAACCATAAGGCTTCGCTGACCAGAGGAGTTATTTCACTGTGCTTTGTGTTTTTCATCTTCACAAAAAAACAACATTTTACAGCAATCAGTAAGCAGCTTCTCATTAACCTTAATGAAAGCATATCCAGCTCCGTTGTCTGTTATTGTGAGACCCAGTGCATCTTCTGTCTTTGTCACCTCCACCTCTTTGGTCTCCCCTCTTACATGAGCAAAGATGAAGTCCTCCAGTCCAATCTGTCCCCCCAGTAATTTCTGCATGTCCACTTTATGAGAATTGAGAGTGCAGAACAGGATCTGAGGAGAAGGAATTGACAAAAATACAGCAAATACAAGTAAAACACCATTAAAACAAATCCTGTGAAGTAAAATGAAATACTGGGATTTATAAGTTACCAGTGAGCCAACCTGTATCACACATTTTAATAAGCCATACTTATCTAGCCAGTATAAAAGCGTCATTAACGTTAATAAGCCATGGGACTGCTCTGTATTAAAGCATGTGGTCATAATATTATTTCCATCTTCAGTAGCAATTTATTATTTTCGTTATTTCTGATACTGGACCAGTTTAAGCATAAATTACTATTGAATGCAGTGACCATAAAACTGTAACCCTGCAGTCTCTCTTATTCTTTCATTTTACTCCTCCTGTTTATTATAAAAGCAAATGAGCCACATCGAATTTTTTTAATTGTGTAGTACAGAGATTAAACAGCAGAGGGCAGTAGTGCCAAACAATAAATTAAACTGAACGTGTGGTCGTGTTGTTTCCAGCTATGAATGTGATATGGGCAGTGTATCCAGTGTTGGTGAATCCTTAAGAGGTTTTATATAGTTTAAAAATTTTTGAACCACAACATGCAGACTAGTTGTCTATCTATATTTTTCCCGCCTCTTTTAGAAGGCCACATAATCATACTTCACAGCTGACAAGCTCTCAGTCTCAGCCATGTGTTGAAGCAAATGTGTTTTAAAAGAGCAACTACATACTTAACACTGTGGGACTGAACCTTTAAATGCAGAATTTTGAGTCAGTGTACATCCTAGTCTGAAAACTTCATATTTTGAAAGCCGTGCAAACAGACGCTAAAGTTCATTTTTTCTTTTATAAACCATAACAGAAATCAAAGATAACTTGTGTGATCTGCTTCCTAGGAGCAGTTCCTGTTAATAATTGTCTCAGCGAGTGGAACAACTTTTGTCCAAAGTCTTCTCTGGTAGCTTTACAATAACTGTACTGCACGCTGCTGCTGTTGCTTCCCTCTGAGGTCAAGGACACCTCTTACTGCCTGCATCCAGTTTAATGTCTTGCAGTTATACAGTGCTTGATGTTACAGTAAATAAGCTATTAAATTATATATGATTTTTTTCCACATTGCAGGGAGACTATTTATTCTGTGGCAGCCAGCTACGACCAACTTATTAAACTTCACATTAAAAAGGACAGATGGCAAAAAGTTTCTGAGACTTGCACATGCAACATAACCTACAGTTGCATGTTATCAAGCTTTTTAAACAATGTCAAATTACATGTAAAAGCATTATCAAAGACAGTGTTTTTTTTAAATACTAGGATTTGAAATACTTACATAAAAAATATTAATATTTTGCCTTAGTGAACATCTAATGATGGTCTCCTTCTAAAATAGATACTGCATTTAAAAATGGAAATGCCTGTACCAAGATAGAACAGTGCATGTGCCACAGTCGTGGTTGGTGGGTCCTTGGCAAGCTCGTCAAGGTCACTTGCTATGAAATGCAAACTCTCTGTCACCTAATCTCACATTTACATCTATCAGAATCACAGATAGACAGAGCCTTCGTGATGGCCTTCATAGCTTATAAGGCCAGAGTTGAAGAGCGTTGTTCTGTTGCCAGGTGCATTTAATCAACCGTGGAATGAAGCAGAATAGCAGCAAAATATATATATATATTTGGTCTTTTGGATTGGATTATGAAATTTGTTTCAAGGTTTATTGGGGTGTACAGGTGCACCTGAATCATGGCGCATTTTTGATTTTGAGAAATGCTGAAGTCATCTGTGTATTTTTATTTTTTATTTATTATAGTGTTTCCTCCTCCTCCCTGCTGCATTGGCTAAATCTAATCTAAATGCCAGTCTTAAAGGCATTGTTTTTAACCATGTTTGGCACTTAGAGCGGTATTGGGCGATAGTGTATTTTAACGATCCAGGCCGTCTAACGGTTGACAGTCAAGGTCTCGAATTCGAGGATTCTAGCCCTTATTCTCTGTAACCAACTGCAAACAATTTAGTAATCTACACAGCTACAGGTGAACTGTTTAGTTCTCTGTAACCATATAGGGGGAGAAAATATGCCTGAAAGTATAATTTGTTCCTGCAATAACACACAGATGCAGTAGATATAGATAGATAAAGATAATTATACTGAACCTTCCCGTGTTCTTTTAAACTGTATTATTTTTACGCTTGGCAGTTATATTATGACTCTTAACTAATCCAATGGCTTTAGTTTGCATGATTGTCCACTAATACCTCTTTATCTCTACTTTATCAAGTATCAAATATATCAAATGTTTGTATGATTCAAAGTTTGTTGAAAATTGCTGTTTTGATTCAGATTACTTAGAAAAGTGAGTTATAATAAATAAGCAATGTAATTCTATTTATTAGAACTGGTTGATCGCTACACAAACTAACGTCTTGTCATTGTTTTTACTCGTTTGTTTGTTTTTTTGGGGTTTTTATAGGACTGTAGTCACATCCATAACTATAACTTGTCACGTTAGGTGTTTGTGTGTTAACTTATAAGAAGTCATTATATGGTTATTTGTTTCCAGTTTATCCCGGTCAAAGTGCAAACGGATACACAATCTAGCTGACTGTAAGTAGTAAATGATCATTGCGCATCATGGAAAAAAAGCCCAGAATGGAAACCTAACACCTAGTTGCAACTAGCCTGAGAAACTCCAATTTCTACAAGGCAAAAGAACCAAATTAGCTTGTTTTTAAAAATTGACTTGTCACATCCATAGTCGAGTTTATTTATACCTCTGAGGGGGAGATGTTGAACACTTCTGCGATCTTGGCGTACAGCTCCTTGACATTAGTAAATCCATGAATGCGGCCTGTGGGACTCCCATGAGCCAGCTGGGTGTGGAAGATGAGCTTAGGTCTCGGGTATTCTGGTGGCCCCGGTGGTGGTGGTGAAGGGGGAGGGAGCGGAGGCGCTGTGGGCTCCCGACACCCCTGATTCTGGCTCAGGCTCTGGCTCTTCTGTTCCTCCGTGGCCTCGGCCCCTGGTGCCTTGGAGTCCTGCGGGCTCATAACTTCTCCAGTCTGCATCAGCCTCGGCTTAAGTTTGGTCCTTCTGTGTGAGGCCTGGTTCTGCACTGCTCAGACAGAGAGCCAAACACTGTCCTTCCCCCCGTTTAGCTGGCTAACCATCCAACCAGCCAGCCACCCAAAGCTTTGGGGCAAAGAACACATAAATTAATGATGAGAGCAGCCTGGTAACAGTAGCTGAAAGAAGCCAGCCAGGCTCTACCAGGTAGAAACCCAATACCTTTTCAGCTGAGGCTTGTTTGTGTTACACCTGAGACCCGGGCAGCTCACGCATGCCGAACACAAACAAAACACATTAGGTAAAGGTTTATTTCATACATATGATATGGTTAACACTCTAATCCTTATATCAGTCTGGAGACAAGTTGCATAACCACTACACAGAACCGACCTCTCAAGTGTGAAAATTCCCTGCATGCCTGCAATACTTGGTATGACTGCCAAAGTGGGCCACTGAGAGTCAGCCGCAGACAACATCCCACTGTTACCAGTAAGATGATATCATTGTAAGGTGCCCCCGTTCACTGGCCTCATTGAATGAAAGAGGTTGTTGCTGGGGTAAATCCTTGGTGATGCATTGACCTTTCTGATCCGACAGACAACTTACACCTACATGAGCCAACAGTTACTGGACAGATGTTTAACTCATGCGTGTAGTTGGGCCTTTGTGCACTGGAAAGTTTTTAAAATAGTAGTTATCTAAATTACCACCAAAGAAAGTGTTGGCACATGACTTGAAAAGCCTTGAAATAATGAGCATTATATGATATCGTTATAACAAACTCCAAAAACTGGTCACATGAAGTGCATCAGAATGTGAATGCACAAATAATAGCTACAAGAAATGGAAGTGCGGTACAAAATATGATATTTCACTTGATACAGTTGAATATATAAAGGAAATGTTCATTAATTGGTTGAAAAGCTAAACTTTGAACAAAATTCCCATAATAGTGCCAATAGATAGAGGATGAAAATTTCCTCTTCAGGATGGAGTGAAACAGAGAAAAGACAGGGAGACCTCAGGAAGGGCATCTCTATTTGTATTTTCACTTGAAGCTGACAGAAACAGACAGGATCATTAGTAAAGATGTTTTCGCTAACAATTTCTTAGGAATGACGGGTGACATCCTAACAATAAACCTCTTGTGGTCTGGAATGACTCAGTGTATTTTCATGGCATTCAGCCTGAGTGATCAGCTGACTTTCACATTTTTATTTGTCTCACTTTATCCCATATGATGCACGTTTCTTTCCTTCTGAGGCCACTAAAATGCTTTTTGCCTTTCAGATACGGAAATTCCACCAAAATTACATTACAATTACATTACAATGCTAAAAAGGGTAACCGAATGTGTCACTACCAATGTGATTCTCTCCAAACAGTGCAAACACATTTGCCTTTCCAAATACATGCATACTAAAATAATTTGAGATGTTTGTGTTGCTTACTTGCTTGAATTCCTGATGCTAAATAGAAATACTTCTTACTAGAATTGCATATTTCTAAGTTGCATATTGCAGCATGTATTGCCAAGCATTATTAATCTTACGCAAACCCTAAAAAGCTATGCATTCCATTGTGATATAGTTTCTTAGAGTTCTTTTTTAATATCCTGCATTTCTGCTCCAGAATCTCATAATAAGCAGCACATTCCTTTAGCAACAGATAGTAGGCAGTCCTCTATGCAAGGACAACTCACTTTCTTGTTATGCTCAGACTTGCGTGATTACCTGGGTCTGTGCCTTAACGTAATGGTTAATGTTTAACACGCACTCTAACCTATACGGATTATTGCCTGTAAAACTGAAACTTCATCAACTTCATGCATTCAACAAGCATGCAAGCGAGAATCAAAAAGGGAGAAGTAGAAGCAAAACTGAAAAAAAAAAGCAAAACTGAGGACAGCCAGCAGATGAATGCTAATGGATGTATTTATAGTGTTTGCAGTGGCACACATTAAATATTCCCTCTCAGCTCATTGGCTTTTAAGAGATGGTGTTGCCTTTTTATTTTTCAATAATGTTGAAATCCTTTATAAATATTGAATGAATGAAGGGCAGGTAAACCAGGCTGCGTGACTCAGCCTGTCAATATTAGCACAAAGGGTGGTTTTACTAAAGCATTTACTGTGGTGATAAAAATATATTTTATTGTATATCTTTTTGTGTGTGTGTGTATTTGACAATACTGTGGTCATTCTTCAGTCAGGTTCAGGTGTGTTGGATGTGAAGTTCCACTGTAATGTTAAAGGTTATATTTCCCACTTCTACTAACTAGCCAGCCACACACTCTCACATGTCAGTATACAGTAGTAAGCTGTGGCCTAACTGTAAATTATCCAAAAATAATATCTACCTCAATGTTTGGCTTATAGTTATTCCAGCGAGTTGCTGTTAACACTACCTTGTAATGAGAATTTAGGGTCAGGAAGAATAATATGCATATTTCCAAACTAACAGACATTGCTTTTGTGAATCCTGAGTCACTGAAAATTTCCTCTTCAAGCATGGGATAGACTGGGTGGTTCCCCACTTTAGTCCATAGTAATCCAGCTAATTATACTGAAGAGCCAATACAGAAAAGCCAGCTACTGCCTACACCACATGTACCCACACGCTTCCTTTTGGAACGTGATTTCCTCCTCTCTATCTGTGCTGTTTCCTGGGAGAGGGGATGGAAGGGAAGACCGTGGGCTGGCTTGTGTAGGCCAGATTTTGTGAGGGTGGTGTGTTTGCTGTGTCATGCGGCAGTACACTGCCTCTTCTGTTAATAGTAGCGAGACAGCGCCTGAGCTGCCAAGTGATGTCAGTGTTGAGACTTGCGTCCACATTTCCTTAAAACTGTGATGCGCTAGCTCTCTAATAATGGCAATGAATGGCATTTGTAATGATGTGATGAATCAGTGACATCAATAAACTATGAAAGATTACTTTACATTTATAGCCTTGCATTTATTTTTACCTTTTTTATACAGGGAGACTCTTCACATTCTCAGCCATAAGGTTTAGAGATTGATAAAACCCTCGCACAACTTCCTCAAGGTTGCTCATCACGTCTGATGATCTCATAAACACACAAAGTCAGTTCAATCTGTAATATTCCTTTTTTTTCCCCCTACAAATACATTAGTCACATGTAATGCACGTAGCCATCCAGTGTGACCTAGCTGACAGGCTAAACTCCTGACTTGTGACATTGGTCTGCTGACTAGGTGTATAACTTTGCCATTTGTTGCTGCAGTTGGTGCCTTCTTCTAGTTGGTTGGGAGGGGAGGGGGGGCTTAGTGAAAAACTTAGTGCCTTGCATAGCTGAATGTACAGTGCTAGGCTAAAATCAAGTGGCATTTACTGCAAGAAAAGATACCAAGTAATGAATTATTCTTTTCTGAGTTGCTGGCCTGAGGCCACAAATTTCATTGGTCTCCTACTCACTGTAAATAGAAACATTAAAGTGAATTTGCTTCATAGTTCTATAGATGGCAGCTCAAGCCAAAAAATACTGACCAGTTGTGATACAACTGTTATCTCTCTCTGGAAGAGATATAGTTCCTTTAAGTTTTATTATCACTGGGTTTGTTTGTTTTTTACAAGTTAGGTTTAGTGTGATGTGACACTGTTGTTAAGCCACAGGGTGTATCTTCCTCCCACCCCAACTGATCACACGTGAGATGTTAAAAAAGTGTAAATCATTGATTAAAAAGACCATGCCAGCACAGCAACATCACAGGCCCCTATTTCATATTGGTCTCGGGGAAAGGGACGCCCCGATTTCCATAAAAGGTAATGGGCGGTCGCCGCAAGACAAACCCCCACATTCTGATTGGACAATCGGGCTGACATGACCGTTTTTTCTCCATCTGTTGCCGACTGTGATTGGTTCCCTGACTTGGTCCGATTTAAGCTCATTATCTTAATCACCCGTGGTTGAAGTGGGGAAGAAGAGGGGGGCTCAAAAAAAAAGAAGCAAAACAAGAACGGTGGAGTTTGGCGTGGAGAGTCGTTTCTGTTAGAATCGACCACCACTGGCTGAGGGAAGAATGCTTGAAAACAAAAGAGAGAGGTTGAAAACTTTCCTCAGGAAGATCGACGAGAAGGCCATTGTCAGAATAAAACACTTCATGAAAGAGAGGTAAGCGGAATGAGTGCGGTGCGGCTAACTGAACCGTTAACTGCCGGGTGAGCATCATTAGCGAGTGGGTGCTAACAATCTCTTTGACAACAGCTTGTTCGATAAGATTTGATAGTCTGAGGTCATGCTGATGTACTATTTAACCCAAAAGTGTTAAATACGTTTAAAGGAACGATTTTGGTTCAGTTGTGGGAGATGCCTGTTAGTAGGGACGTATTGATAGCATGCTAGCCATTCGCTAGGCCGAAGAAAATGCTGATATTCAAATTAACTAAAGCTAACAGTACAGTCTCAGACATTTAAACTGAATTAATGCTGCCAAAGGGTAAACACGCCAGGGCACAGTAAACGTTGACTGTCGGTACAGTGTCTTGGTGTACATTAGCACAGCTTAATCTGAAGCATAAGAGTTAAAAGTATGTTGTTAGCTTAGCCCTGACTTAGCTGGTTGCTTGAGCATCTGACCGCATTCAAATGTTTCTTGGATAACCTTTGTTAAACCTTTTGTTAAAGTGTTTTCCAGTGGTAAAATTGAACTACTTGGCCACTAATGCCGGAAATGTTTGGTGTTGAAGTGAACTCACACAGCGTGAAGCGTAGTTTTACACGCAGGGTGGGTGGTGTAATTTCTAACTGTTGTCTTTCATCGTTTTTTCTCATTTCCAAGAACACAATAGTCGACCCATATTGGCCGTGTGATATTTGTGTGAGCTGTATTGGTAAGCTTAAATTAACACTATTACCAGTGGGAGACTGGTATAAACTGTACAGCAGACCTGGTAAGCACTTAATCTCGTCTTTGCCTATTGCTCAGAAACCATGACTTCATCTGCTGACCAATGTGGGTCAGATTGGCATCACATTGGTTCTTTAGTCACCCTCACAGATAATCCAGTGCTTTTCAGTGGGCAGAGGCACGTTTAAACGCCACCACAATCGCTAGTACAGGTCTGCAGTATATTTTTTGTTTTGCTGTCCTCGCTACCCCTCAGGGAAATACACTAACACATTTGTCACACCTAGTATGTCCAAGTCTGTTTTCTTAGAAAAAAAACTATTTATAGCTCCTGTGAGTTAACCACAGGTGGTACATGGTATTATATAAATGCTTCCAGCATTTCAGTGTGAGTACTCCATGTCCGCTGAGCACAGCCTTTAACTTTCTTCCCCTTAGATGGCCATTTGTTGGAGCGCAAGAGTCGACCCAGCTATAGTGTCCTGCTGGATATCAGTATAGCTGTTTTGTACACAGTATGGCATGTGGCATGATTATCTGTTTCCAAAATACACACTTGTAATGGTAGTGTAATGCTTCAGAAAACCAAAACTATTAACTTATGAATAAGCCAGACTAGTTAAATCCCTTCCATTGTTTAATATCCAGAATGAAAGTGAAAATGTCCGATTTTATAAATGTGCTGATTATTTAAAAAGTGATTGGAGTCGATTGAGTGAAGTGCATGCCTTTACACAGATTACATGCTTCAGAGTTCATTGTAACTTGTAGTTTTGCATATTGTCATATTGCTTTGCTTCTGATATGGAAGAACTTGGTGTAGATTAGCTGCAGTGTCTGGGTGTAGCAGCCTAGAATAGTCTGGGTGGGGTAGCTATGGCTCCAGAAGGATGCTTCCAGGATAGACCTTCTTTGCTGCTGTAAGGAAATTATGCTGTAGGCATATTGGGAAAGCCAGATTTAGAGGATTTTCAGGACTTTTTATCACTGCACGAAAAGTGTCAGGCCAAATTGGTAATCACATTAGGAGCTAAGTGTTGCTTCTGTCAGTCTGGTGCTAATGATCACTCCACCTTGTCAGAGAGCCAAAACAGGCTACATTTTTCTTAGGTCTTTCACCTTTTTGGCGGTCACAGTGGCCTGGAGAATTCCACTTAAAGTCATTGCCATCAGTCAGTCGAATTTTAGACTCATGACTTTAGGCAGGCTTATCCACATTCTGCTCAGCTTTGGATAGAATAAGATCTGGTGTAATTTTCCAATAATAGAATAATCTCTGTGTAATCTATAAAGAATCTGAAATGCAATATTTATTTTTGTTGTTTTGAAGAAGGTGAAAACTGCTCATTGCAGGCATGGGGGTGGGGCAGTTTCCCACAGATGTGCATGTGTTCATGAAAGGAGACATGTCAGTGGTTGCCACCCTGGGCTACAGTTGGTAATGGTAGTCTGGTACTGTAGCCTCTAAACTCAATGTGGCAAGAACAGCTCTCCACCTTCTGCAGGTTGTGGTTGGAGTGCATCTGATCTCCAGCGGAGACAAGGAAAATCCCTATCACCTACAGTCCAAGTTGGTGGAGTTGGGGCCTGTTCAATTACAGGGCGTGAGACTCGAGACAGCTGAATGAGATCTAGGACTGCCACAAGAGCAACTTAACCAGCCTGTCTTTAGACAAACATTAGATTGTTTAATTGCTAACAGAATTTTCAAAATAAGAGTGCAAGGATTTATTGATTGCAAAGCTATTGTATTGTTTCAGACAAATGTAAACTAAAAATAAATTGCAAAATGTCCTTGTGCAGCCATCAACATATTTAGCAACCAACACAAGTGCAGCGTGTGTGGGTGCACACTGGTCAAAGTTTTGGCTCAGTTGCACAAACTCTTGCTCTACGATTAATGAAATGTATTCTGTCCTTCACACACAAGCAAGTTGTATGTCATGACTCCAGTCAGAGACACTGACAGTCGTACAGAAAGTTTGATAAAAGGCTTGTGAAACCTTTTTTTTTTAGATGTTGTCAGATTAAAAGGTTTTCCTGAATTGAAATTTAAAAAAAAAAATGGGTTTTTGTAACGTTTCTTTGAATGCTTTTTATTCTTTTGTTTTTTTTTTTGTTCTTTTC
>VOQJ01009515.1:25207-35207 GCA_015052665.1 Apistogramma diplotaenia
GTGAGTGAGCGCGCGTGTGTGTGTGTGTGTGTGTGTGTGTGTGTGTGTGTGTGTGTGTGTGTGTGTGTGTGTGTGTGTGTGTGTGTGTGTGTGTGTGTGTGTGTGTGTGTGTGTGTGTCATCATTACAAAATTTGGTCCTGGAGACATCCACTTAAGCTGGGATAACCACTAAGGCTGTTTTGAGTGCTTGCATGTCTGTCTGCAGGGCAGCACAGTGGTGCAGTGCTTAGCATTGTTGCTTCACAACATGAAGGTCTAAGATTCTGATCTGCTGGCTGGCTGTAGCCCTTCTGTGTGATGTTTGCATGGTCTCTCTATGCCTGCATGTCTTATCTCTGGGTACTTGGGTTCCTCCCATAGTCCAAAGACATGCATGTTTGGTTAATTTGTGATTCTAAATTGGCCATAGGTGTGTCTCAGTGTGATAGACTGGTGGCCTATCCAGGCTGTAGTCAGCCTTTTTCCCCATGACATCTAAGATAGTCTCCAATCCCTCTGCAAGCAGTTAAGTAAGTGGATGGATGTCTGTTTGATGACTGTAGAATACTTTTAATTAAATACTCTTAACTACTTATAAGTAACCCTTATTTGTCAACCCTTTACACGAATACAAAATGTATTTACTTACAATAAAACAGTGTGCTGATAGGAGCTATTTCCTGATAATAGGAGTTTATTATCTGACAGTAGTTAACATTTTTTGCGCTGTCCCCTTAATGTTAAGCACACATCACTTCAGATGAAAATGGGAGCTTGACAGCTCAAATATATTATTTATTTAATGCATGTGCAAAGTAATCATATCTGCTCATACGTGTTTGGATAATTGTTGTCAACTGAAGCTTCATGCTGTACTTTAATGCAGCTGTGGGGTCAGTAAGCAGCCATTCACAGGGTTTTACATTTTAACCACAGCAGCAAGCATGTCATTGAATCAGTCATAGCATCAGCACTACGCCTTAGGCTTGATGGAAAATGTAGAAGTGGACAAAATGATCATATTTTATTACCCTTAATATAACATGACATCCTCCCCCCTTGTGATGACTGAAAAAAAACCCACATTCACAGTTGGTTTTCAGGATAAAAGTGTGTTGTTTTTAGGTTTCCTGAAGTTGTAATTTGCAGTCTGGTCTTAAGAGCTTCCTTTACAACATTTTTTGAAATTATGAACCCATTTCATTCATAATTATCAGGCTCAAACCTAATGCAGATTGATACACGTGCACCCTGTTGTGGCACGTAGCTCATATGTGCCGCATGTAAAACGTGAATCCATTTATAATTTAAGCAGTCTCTGTAATCATGCGATTTTTAATTAAGATATCAGGCTAGCCAAATACACACCAAATTATGGGTTACATTGTAGATGAGTACTAATAATGATGACATAAACTCTGGCTTCTTCAGTCACATACTTCTAAACACCAATTAGACAAGGATTGTCAGGTGCTTGAGAGTGTAGCTCTTAAGAGCAGAGGGATATACTACCCACTCGAAGAGGCGAGGAGGGAGCCTCATGTTGGTTTTAAAGCTTAGGAGTGCTGTAATTCTAAACTGACTTGTTTTTCATTTCTTAGCATATATTCTCTCCCACAGTAAGGTGTATAGAAAGGGCTATAAATGTGTAAAAACGACATTACTGATGTTTCTCTGCAAGTAGCCACGTGATGGAGAAAAGTTTAAAGGTGGAGGAACAAGAGCAGACTGTTTCTCAGCTGTGCATCTTACTCAGATTAAAGATTCGGGTCATATCATATACTGAAGTAGTTATTGCCTTTTATGAACTAGCATAAGATCGAGCCTGTGAGTCAGCAGTGATTCTAAAATGATTGTCTACCACTGTCTCCCTTTACCTTAGACAATGTGGCCTCAAAAGCATGAGCAATTATAATATGGAAAATGAACAAAAACACTCTGTAGATGTGGCCATCCAGGAAAAGGTGGGGCTCTGATGTTAGCAGTTTACAGCCCTGGTTACAACGTTTAATGGTAAAGACTTGTCCATAAGAAAACCTAATACAGCCTAAGTAGATTTTTGCTCTCAGTAGGAACCACAGGTCACTCAAAAGAAGTATTACATCTGATCATTCCGCATGAGGCTGGAAAGATGGAAAACTGAATGAAATGAAAGGCTGTTTGAATAGCTCACTTGATTATATTTTCACAGCATGAGGTGAGGCAGTGCAGTCTGCTGTCACCGAATGGGCATTGAAAGCCTACACAGAATCAAGAGGAGGCTATTTCTCTTTTGCTCTCTCAAACGTGCACTGTCACGCATAAAATATAGAATAGCTTTTCATAGAGAATCTCACAGATCCATACCTCTGTCTCCATGAGCTTTGCTTCTGCACACTTCAGTAACAACTAATCCGATAACCTGTTGATGTAAATTCCTTCATCAGATTGACAATTTGTTCGATGCAGTTCAGGGTAAAGAAACTACATTAACTGAACTAGGGTACACACACACACACACATAAACACTCATTGTGCTTCTTGACAATCATATGTGTGTACAGTTTATAGAACATCCCTTCCACCTATTGCTTTTTCCCTATCTTTTCTCCTCTTCCTGACATCAACTCCTCCTTAATTGATCCCACACTGTGGCTTCTGACAGGCAGCCGACACATGGTAATGTGAGACTAGCTGGAAGTCAACCCACTGAGTCATCACACCCATCGAGAGCTTGCAGGGTCGTTGGTGAAAGAGTGGGGTGATGTAATCTTTACAAGCCCACGTATTATGCTGTCAAAGGAAGGAGACAGAGGGGTGGAAACACCTGACCTCTGAACTTCAACAAAGAATTTCACCAAAAGGTTTTCATTTGTAAAACACTTGCAATACCTTCACTCATTCCTTGAAGATTTACATTAAAACCATTTTGCTTACGACTTATACATGCACATACTATAAAGGATTTTAGCATTTATTCCTCATTTGAGGTTCAAATGAAGGGAATAAAGGCTCTGAAATACACTTCCCTGTAAAAATGCCCTATCTAGCAGATAACTAATTAACAGTGTCTTCAAGTAAATACATCCAGCTGTGTGAATAAAACAGAGTTTCTAACAAGCTTATGGCACAAAGCTCACTGAAGCTAGAAAGTCACGTTGTCAGCAAAATAACATCCTCAAAATGGCAATGCTAAAATGCTGGAGTAGCAGGTAGGCTTCTAGTTTAGCATGTCAGAGTAGTTATTTAACTGTAAATACAAGGGATATGGGGGTAAGTCCAAGTATTTTGTTATGAATCCAAGAATTATAAAATGCCTTGATGATGGTGTTGACTGAAAAGTTAAGGAAACACTACAATTCATCTTCAGGGGAATTTTTTTTCAACATTTTATATATCAACCTTGTAACAGCACAAGACCAAGCACGGCTCATCCTTTTAACAGGTAGTACTATAAATGTCAAAGGATCACCAAAGTCACACTTTCAGATTTGGTCCTCTGAGACTGTGAATAGTTCACGACAATCTTTTTGAACATTTGAAACCAAGCTGATGATTAAGCTGAAAACCCCTCAATCCCAGCCCTGTGCTAGACTGTTGTGGACACAGAAAATGTTCTTACTTTTTTTTTCCCACCTCGCTGCAATTGTACTGGCATTATGGGCAATCACACATATGAGATTAATCATGCATTAAAGAAGATTAGATGTGAATGGGATCAAGATGTCCTGGTAGTACACCTATTAACAAGCTGTAGATAAAAAAACTATACAGTTCAGTAACAAAAGTTCAACTGCAGATTTAAGACCAATAAAATTAAGTATAAATACAAAAAAACCTCATGTGTTTACTGATATGATTATATTGCCTCTAAGAAAATATGTGGGTATTTGAGTGCACGATGCATACCATTTTAACATCAGTGTTTTTCCTTGTAAAAGTTCATGTTTGTGCATCAAAATAGTAGGATATGTTCAGCTGCTCCAACCACGTTTCCTTCAAAGCATGTGTAAGTTCAGCAAAACAGCAATGACAAATACATTTAGAAGGGATTTTAATTACCACCAGATTATATTTTGATATCAACACAACAATTTTCCTTTTTGTGTTGATAATACTGGACTTAGTCAGTTCTTTTTCCCCTAAAAATGCAGATCTCTGTGCATAATTTCCAATTGCAATGACTTAATAATTACTTAAAATTAATTTGCAGCAGTTGAAAGTTGTCTGCAATGTAGCACTATGGGTTTACTATGATCTAGCACTAAAATTGTAATTAATCTGAATTTGTTGCCTAAATCTAATTACGGAAAGGCCTGCACCACTCCAAACCTTTGACCGGTGCTGTATGCATAGCCCTTTGAGTCAGGGTTGTTTTCGTGTGACTTTATAGTCATGGGTGTGTTATTTTTTTTCTATTATTCTACATGGCTTTTGCGATGCAGCTCATCATGTTGTACCAAAGATACTTCCCCATGTTTACTATATAATCAAATTGCAGACCTGAGCAGTGAAGGCACACTAGAACTAACTGCATAAATCTAAGTCATAAAGCACAGATCCATTCAACTCATCTGTCAGGATGGCTTAAATTTTTAACATTAACTCACACATATTAGTGACTTAAAGTATATTTGGAAATTCAAAGTGAAAGGATTAGAGTCGTATTCTCCATGGTAAAACTTGGACTTAATGAATATAAAAACCATCACTTCTTATTGGTTAAAATTCTATATCCAGTGCTTCAGTTTAGAGAGGTGATGGGGTAAAACAGAAGTGACACATGCAATGCAAATTAAGTCACTTTAGGTAAAGCCTTTACAAAATGCCAATGGCAGTTATTGTAACAGAACCTGGCAATACAAATTTGCATGTTAGTGATTTTCCAACCGTGAAGAGTTTCTATTTTCAAAAATACAAGCTGGCTACACCATTTTTAAAATAAAGTACATGTGGGCTGCGCTGTATTTAGGACACAGTTCTAATGAATTTTTGGCCACTTGTGGATAGGCAGAAACATAATAGAATTATCAGCCCTAATTATGTTATTTTGCTTCATCCCTTTACAGCCAATTTTACCTATAGAAAACCCTGAATAATCAATTATCAGGCATAAATTCAAGTAATTTCAGGACTTGGGCTCCTCCAGGGTGTTCAAAAGGGCAATTATGGTACAAGCTTTATGCTCCATCTCTTTCCAAATGTGCACTACTTTAACCTTCAGGACAAGTGAGTAAAATTATGATCATATTCCTGGAAACAGACTGAGATGATGAGTGCTGGATTACACAGGTGAGATGAGGCATGAAGGGATGCACCTGGTGAGTAACAATGATTCCATACAGGGTGCATGATACTAAAATGATGCTTCTCTGTTGTAGAACATGTCAGGCAAAGTGCATCATTTCACCACCAGCAGCTCATAACGTGCACACAAGCCAGAATGGATTCATGATTCAAGCCTGGTAATAACGGTTTCAAATTGCAGTCTTGTTATCAGCTTGTGTAACCGTAGGTCATGCAGACCAAACCATCATTTGGTCAGCCAGTTCTGTCCAGTTGTAGCAGTTTTTCTTGTTCTTAGCTTAAACTGGAAGAGCCTTCTCTGGATTAGCCGTCCTACTTCAAGACAAGATTTTTTAACATAGCATTGTAAATAAAATGTTTGCTCTGAGATATTGTTTGCATATTTGCAGCCTTCCTGTCAGCTTGATCCACTCGTTCCTTATGGCCTCTCACTGTCACTAGCATCTTGATCTTCTTTGATCCAGTTTTATTTTTATAAAATTGCCCTACATACTGTTTCACAAGCTTGTGTCAGTCCTGTGCATTTAGTTTAGCAATGAAAGGACATTGTACCTTTTTTCTTCAGCCCATGTTTGCATTGCTGATTAAAAAAGCTGTTATACACCTATTTTTAAAGACATTACACACATTATGTTCTAAAGAATTTGTCCCTCTTCCCCATGGTGCACACACGCGCGCGCGCACACACACTATTCTCCTGTCCTCCCTTCACGATAACCTTTGCTGTCACACAAATTAAGACACATGTTTCTGTAAAATTATTTACAGAAACATATTTGAGGTGTTTAATATTTGGTCACAGGAGTTCTTGAGGGTATTTTTGTGTGTTTTTAAATAATATTATAATTCTTTCTTTTAAATAGCTTCTTATAGCGTTATTCAGTTCCGTTAATTAGTTACTGTTCAACTCTGTCCAGCTGAGATCAGTGTGTCTCCCCCCCCTCTTTCTTCCTCTCTCTGTCTCCTTGTTCCTCCTTGAACACGAAATGAACTCATTTTGCTCTTAACCAAAACCAATCTGTAGATTCAATGAGTCTCAGAGCCACCTGCGTGCCTCACATTTCCCTCTTTTCCTCCCTCAGTCTGAACAAGATTTCACCAAAGACTTGTTTCAGCACCACTATAATTGCTCTGGAGTGCATTCCTGTACAAACTATAAACACACCAAAATGCTGTCTAATAAAAACTGCGTTGTTGCATCTTCCCACACTGCAGCGTGAGGACAGAAGTCATGACTAACTTTGAGAAGTTAGCCAAACACTCCCACATATACTGCACCAGCTCACAGAATTATATCAGAGAATGTTGAGTCTATCTAACAACGTTTGAAGTAATGAATGAAAATTTAGATAACTGTCATAGAGAGATGTGTGGCAGAATTAAAAGAAAAAACACAAACTTAACCCCTACAGCAAAAACGATTTGGTGGCTCTGCTATGTTTTGGACAGCATTTTGCTACAATGACTTGGGTTGACTTGTCTCTTTAGAGGCAAGTGGTGGCAGTGGTGCTGTAGGTGGGCGCTTGCCTTGCAACCGGAGGGTTGCTGGTTCGAGTCCCCACCTGAGCGCATGCTGTTGTGTGTCCCTGGGCAAGACACTTAACCCCACGTGTGAATGTGGTTGTGTGAATGGTGACGGTGGTGGTCAGAGGGGCTGTAGGCGCAAACTGGCAGCCACGCCTCTGTCAGACTGCCCCAGGGCAGCTGTGGCTACATTAGTAGCTTACCACCAACAAGTGTGATTGAATAGTGCATAAAATTGTGAAGCGTCTTTGAGTGTCTAGAAAAGCGCTATATAAGACTAATGCATTATTATTATTAGAGGGAAGAATCACTGCAAGTAAGCATCAGGTTGTTCTAAGTGTTTGCCGTGATGCATTGAGGAAACATTTCTATCCTGGTGTTGGTGTTACGAGTTCTGGGGTTCTGCAGTTTCCAGATCTTAGCTGAACTGAACACTGTTGGAAGACCAAAAATGTGACTATAAATTCACCAAATGAGGGAAACTTTTCTGGAACAATGGTGTTCCATCCCTCCAGTTGAGTCCTAGAGACAAGGACGCAGTACCATCCTTTTCCTTTAAATTGTCACCTGTTTAGATCACACTCCCCCTAACGTCTTTAGTTAAAAATTCAAAAACTAAAATGTATGTATTAGTTTTATTGTTGAATTAAATTTGCAGCACTTTCTTTTAATTATTTAATACATTTTCTACATATATTGCAGCAGCACAGAGAAAAGGACATGTTGTGCCTGTTTTTATTCAGCATTTCTAAATTACTTGTGGGTGTAATCTCATCAGTACCACCATCAGGAGTCAGCTCATGGTGGATCCCCAAGTGATGTTCATTAACTAATCAAAAACAAATTTGGTTCCAGCTAAAGGCACATGAAAATGACGTTACTGAATTCAGGAAGTGCTAATATGACTGATGAAACATGCTCATTTTTCTTTGTTTATGTCATAGAATTATATGAATTTCATGTTGAACCTAAAGGGAATTAACCAGCTACAGCATACACATATTTTCAAGTAAGTGTCTGAGAGAAATTAGTTTGTGGAGTCAGATTTTTCCTCATTGCTCATTGGTTCTTGCAGTCTTTATGTGTGCACATCTGCATGAGATATCTTGCAGGTGCAACACAGAAGTTTATATTTAAAGCTCACCCATCATCCATCAGATAGACTGTATGCAGCTTTCTATTTAACATGACTTAAAGCTCTGTCATTGATGCATATTGTTGAAAAGCATGTTGTCATGAATAAGGATTATTGACATGTAATCGGTCTGTTATATTATCAAAAATATGATAGCATAACCAACTAATCAGGCAGCCTTTCTATTTCACCTTGAGTCCTGTCTGCACTAGGAAAAGTATTTGACAGATTTAACTGTCAAGTACTACCTCTGTGACTGTTCCTCCCTTTAAAAGACATCCAGACGTTCTTCCCGCACAGACTCAAATAAAAACACTGGAGAAATGTGTTAGTAGTGGCTTGAAAGGCATGTTTGTACATTCTGTGCTTTCTCCTGAGAAGTTTAGTCAATAGAACCAAGCATTAAAGCCACTCACTGGGGAGGAGCAGCTTCCTGCATAGGACCAGGCGATCATGCTGTTCTTTTCTAGCATTTTCTCCTGCCTGCTATAGAGTGCTCTGCCGCATCCTTTTCAGCTTGTGAATCAAGCTCCCTCCTTAGCCTCCTCCAATCTCCACCCCCCAACACCAGTGTTACTCTGCCTAATAATAATACAGCTCCCCAAAACAGCCCCGTTTCTCTCGGATTCTCAATGAATTATTCACAGCAACATTTCAAAAATTACCCCCGTTTCTTTAAGGGTAAGAAATAATCGCTGCAGTCAGCAAAATGAATCCAGAAAATGGGCTGCAATGGGCGGCAGAGGAAGCTATAAATACCCCCCTCCGCCCCGCCCCCACACCTCATTCAGCACCCCTCCTTCCCCCCTCCCTCATTTTTCCCTCCTTCTCAGTGAAAAGCGCATCAAGCTAGGACAGTACTGCAGGGTCCTTCCGCTGGCTTGGTGTGCGATTCTTTATGCAAGGAAGGCACACTAGTTATGTCATCGCTCCCACACCATTCGTTGCTGCTTGTTGATGCAACGTAGATGCTGCTATTCATTGACTTTCTTTGGACTGCTTCTTGTACATGTGTGCAGGTTACTGCAGCCAATACAGCATGCTGATGAAACACTGTAGCTATGCTGCACGCAGGCCTACCGACAAGAGACCTGGAGTGTACTCAAAACTGTACGCCATACACACATACACACACACATAGTGACACTTTCGCTGCTTTACTAGCTGTGCAAGCACGTCCACAAGAACAGAGCTTTATGGGACAACCGCAGTTGTTTTCAACTAAGGTTCGCAAATAAAATCAAAAAGGTTGATCAGAGCAGGAGCTTTTGTCTGGGGAAGCTCTGAATGGTGCTCTGGTCTTCTGATTAAAACTCTTTAGGGAAACTGGAAGCGAGGAGCTGCCCGTGGTGCTGAACTTTCAACACAAAGACAACACCAGGTCACTGGATCACGCGCAGCAGCTGAACTTCCAGCAGATTCAACTTTTACGACCACGGTCCCAGGTCGTGAATGCCTTTAAGCTCCTCTTTCTTTATCTTTAGAAACATCTGGTATGCTACATGTGTAAAAAGCAAAGAAAAAAAAGATGTGGGGAAACAAGACTCCAATTCTGTTACCGACTATGAACCACACTCCTTGTTAAAGGGTCCAAACCTAAATGAATACCTTTATCTACGCACCTTACACAGCTGAAAGTTTTCCGATACTAGCGTCTCTTGGACGTCGATTTCCTTGGGAGTTGGTGCCGCGGTAGGAGTCCCTGCCGCGCTGCCGCACGATGGAGAGCTTATAGTGGCTCCCGGAGAGGAGGTTGTCAATCCGTCCAACACCTTCCGAAACTTCTTCATTTTCTTCGTTCTCTTGTATGCTCTATTTTTAGCTTTGGGGGAAGAGGTGAGCAAGACAGCCCTGCTCTCTTTGTTTCCGAGTATCCACTTAGATACAAGATCCCAACTCGTTTATGCAGCTAAAGAAAGAAAACGTCTCTTCCTGCAGCAGTAGCAGGGTAGAAAAAGGGACCCCCCTCCCCCCCTCTCTTAGGTGCAATTTAAAAAGTCACAGAGGCACCTCATCTTGTTCTCTGGCAGTTGTCCACGTGAAATGAATGGATCCGTGCCACTCTGACGTGAGGA
>VOQJ01009515.1:40379-50980 GCA_015052665.1 Apistogramma diplotaenia
TAAAATTCTGATTAGTTTAACTTGATTTTTGACTGTTTTGAGTGGATTTAAACAATATGGGTCAAAATGACCCGCAACCTAATCAATGTATTTTTTTTTCAACATAATATAAGGGTTAAACGAAACAGCTGCAGCTATCCCAGCAGCTTTACATCAAGAGATACGACCCTGCTGTCATGCTGTGATGCTTTACTTTCATGAGGAAAAAAAAAGCAAACAAACAAACTTTAACAGCATCATAATACACAAATATCTTAGTTGTTACTTTGTGCTGTGGAATGTTAATCTCTTCAGACTTGTCAGTCACTTTAGGAGCGAGAGCATGTTCCACTTCTTTGCTTTAAATTTTTGATGTTAGGCAGGGATGACCTTTGGTTTACATTTGGATCAAAGATTGGTGTTTTAAATTATTAATGTCTTAACCTGTATGTAGCATTTTAATGTTGCCTGGGTGGTGCTAAGGTCAAAAAGAGTCATAGAGTCTGGAAGCAAAAACGACTATGCATTTAAAATCGGATTTTTTACTTTATCTACAAAGTAATAGGTATATACTGTAAATACACAAACCCTCAAGCGATGATGCAATTCAAGTAGTTTTATTTTTTTAAATAAATGTAAATTACTGATAAATCAACAATGTTACAGTGTTCTGTGTGCATTATTAAGTAGGTGGATTCACCCAATGACTAATGCAACAACTCTGTATACAGTAAATGTTCTCTTAGTGAAATATCATTTTCTGTGCCACAGTGGACAAACAGTAATCCACAATGGATAGGCTTAACATATGCTGTGCATTTCTGTTTGTATTGAAAGTTATTACTATCTGCCTGTCATCTTTGATGTGAAGTTGTTAAAGATTGACTTATGTCTTGGGGATCTGCAACATAACACCACTTGCAGCCTAAACACTCAATAACTTGTTTCAGTGGTTCATTTTCAGGTCACACATGAACCACACATGCCCATGAAAAGCTTCTGCATTAATATTTGATAATTATTTTCATGCACCCATGGACAGTCCTTGGTGCCTCCCATTAACGCTACCACCCACCAATCTGCTGAGTTACTTTAGCTCAATTAATACCTGCTGGGCAGATTTGATAAAAATGCATAGGAGCAGACTTTAAAGGCAAATTGAAGTCACAAAAAAGTTGTTTTTAATCAATTTCCAATTAAGAAGTCATCACTATCTGCATGACCACTGGTAATTGAGTCAAAGTGGAGGAAGTGTGTGTCTGGGAGGCGGGGCTGATCCTGCAGGGATTATTCATTTCCATATAAATGAGCTGGGAAATGTGGCTGTTTTTCAGGATTCATTATTGACCAAGAAATGAGGATGAGAAATGACCACTTTTGCTTTTTTTCTCTTTCCCTTTCTTTTTCTTTCTGTTTTTTTGTTTTTTTTTTACAGCTGATTCTAAAGCTGATGAAACTGCGTTTGATTTTTCTCTTAGAGAGGGCATAGAGAGTGCAGATGGTATGTTTCTTATAACAAGCTACAGTAGAGCAGTTCATTCATTACCCTGAAGCAAACAAAAACCTTTAGTGGCAGAGATAACGAGAGTCACCATGAGTCCAAGGACCCAGTGGCATTTTCTTGTGCTAGCTATCCACTTACATGAGTGTCAAGATACTCCCTCATTCTATTTCTCATCCCATGCATAATATTTGCCAAACAGGACACTTTATTTATTAAGTGAACCAGAAATAGCAGAAATATTTCAAATCTCCATGAATTAAATATTGAATAGTCAAATATTTTTTCTCACTGTGAAAAAAATTGCATACAACACCTATGCAGCAACATACACTGTGGGTTTGTCTGGTATTGTCTGTTGCTGATATTTTTACCTTGTTTGCTCAGCCTGATACAGCACATCTGATTCAAAGACCACTGACTCAACTACTAACAGTTCAGGATTTCACCAACCAACAAAAGACAAGGAAAACAGACATTTTTCTTAATTCATTAATAATAAATATGAAATGGTATGAAGCAGCACATACATTTTCTTTGCAGAATGACTGCTTTACTTCAATGCTATGGTGAAGATGGTATGTGAGTAATCACACTCCAGCCACATGAGATCTAGCATTGTCCTGCATTAGGAGGAACCCAGGGCCAACCGCAGCAGCATATGGTCTCACAAGGGGTCTGAGGATCTCATCTTGATACCTAATGGCAGTCATGCTACCTCTGGCAAGCACATGGAGGATTGTGCGGCCCCCCAAAGAAATGCCAACCCACACCATTACTGACCCACTGTTAAACCGGTCATGCTGAAGGATGTTGCAGGCAGGAAATTGCTCTCCACGGCATCTCCAGACTCTGTCACATCTGTCACATGTGCTCAGTGTGAACCTGCTTTCATCTGTGAAGAGCACAGGGTGCCAGTGGCGAATTTGCCAATCCTGGTGTTCTCTGTCAAGTGTCCTGCACGGTGTTGGGCTGTGATCACAACCTCCATCTGTGGACGTCGGGCCCTCATACCATCATCATGGAGTCAGTTTTTAACTGTTTGTGCAGACACATGCACATTTGTGGCCTGCTGGAGGTCATTTTGCAGGGCTCTGGCAGTGCTCCTCCTGTTCCTCCTTGCACAAAGGCGGAGGTAGCGGTCCTGCTGATGGGTTGTTGCCCTCTTACAGCCTCCTCCACGTCTCCTGGTGTACTGGCCTGTCTCCTGGAGCACCTCCAGCCTCTGGACACTACGCTGACAGACACAGCAAACCTTCTTGCCACAGATCAAAATTTGATGGTAATTGTCTATACATTCACAGTTCTATCAATTTCGATCAGATCACCAACACCACTGTCTGAAATGCAGCCCCAAACAATGATTTTTTTACAGTTGGCCATAGACGCTTACTGTTGTACTGCTCTCTTGACCTCTGCCATACATATTGGTAATGATTTGAACCAAACATTTCAAAATGTTCAAGAAATCACATGCAAAATGTGATCTTTCCACTATCACATACCTATGGAGAGACTTGTGATGGTGAACCAACTGGACATAGTAGTGGTGGAAAAACAAAGGATAAAGGCCATAGTGACAGATGTTGCAATACCAAGTGATGGCAACATTAGGAAGAAAAAACAAAAGAAGCTTGACATACTGTATACCAAGGGCTCAGAGAAGAGCTAGAGAGGATCCGGAAGGTGAAGGTAACAGCGGTCCCCGTGGTAACTGAAACAAATGGCTCCAGCAGATTCCAGGAGTCCAGCAGTCCTGAGAACAGCTAAACTGGGATATATAATATACAATATAATTGCTCTTCATTCTTAGCTGAATAATGGTGCTAATTTTAGGAAAGCTACAGCCAAAACAATGGAAATTACTTGTGAAAAAGCACTGGATAGTAGATCTGATGGAAATGTAGACAATAAATTACAATGACAAAAGTATAAATGCTACCGTGCTACAAAATCTTCAAGAAAGCTGTTTTTTCTTTTATACTAACAGAAAGCAATAAAACTTTCCAACAGAAGGCAGAGTAAAGGGCGAGTAAATCATTTTTTAAGAAAGATGAATAAAATAAATACCCATTAACACTGTATTAATTTATAACAGTCAGAGAAACAGTGTTTGCCCAGTGATACTTGATGTCAGCTTTGTGTTTGGTGTCTTTAAGAGATGTTAAAGTAAGTGCATATCAGTGCAAAAGACAAAAAGAAGTGTAGAATTCAAATATATTAACTTTAAAAAATTATGAAGACTATTGAGGCACCATTATCTCAGAAGTGCAGCCTGTCACTAATTATGGAGCGTGAGCCACACAAACAACCTTTTGTGATAAATCAGTTGTAAAGGATAGATAATACTACCACTACTGCTTGCACTAACAACAGACATGAACAAACTGAAAAAATAGAGATTTGAGTTCCCAAAGTGATACACCTGTACTCTACTGGCCACTAACACATAAACATAGACAAATAATTCTCATCTGAATGAAAAAATTACTGATCAAACAGAACATTTAGTTGAAACCAAAAACACAAACTCAGATTCTTGAGCACAAAAAAACTTACTGAACATACTTTTATGTTTTATTAATCATGCTTGTGGGTGTGCTTCCTGCGTGTGGAATGATGGTGGCTGTGTGAATAGCCGTCATTGTTGTCAGCAGCAGTAAGGTAACGTTGTGCTTGGGGGTCTGCTGTGCAGCCATATGGCAGATTAGTGGAGGAGGTGTGTATCCAGTGTGTTGAGCCTCTTCAGCACAATACCAGGCTGAGAAAGAGAAGCCCCCCACAGTTTCTACAAGGTCCATTCATGGTCAGAAGATTTTTGTCTGTTAATTAATCTAATGACCAAAACTTTGATCAAAAATCTCTTAAGGAATCGTGTATGCTGTTATGGGCCTCTAGTGGAAATATGTGGGGAACATAGCTTGTTTGTATGTGACTTAAATGCTCATCAAGTAATCAAAATTTTAGGTATATTCACACGTTGCAGTCAAGCTTTCCAGACTGGATTTCAGTTGGATCCAATTTCATTGTACAGCTGTATAATGACAATAAATGCTATTCTTTTTTATTAATTCATTTGATGTAGCTTCTTTTTCTGATTTTAAATTATTTAATAACCTGTTAGTGATTTTGGTATGGCTATGACAGATCACACTGAAGCAGTGGTTGAGGACACCCTGGACTCAGTCATCTGTCAGTCGGAAGGCTAACAACATTCATTCACACATTCAAACTCACATTCCACACCTGTAAGCAATTTAAAAGTGCTAATTAACCTTATAGCCTTGTGTCTGGGGTGTGAGAGGGCACAGAAAACCCACAAATGTCATACAGATTGTATTAGAGCCAGTGCAACACTTTATTAAAAAACAGTGTATTGCAACCATCTGATGACAGAGACCACCTATTCTTTTAGTTCAAACCACAGTAGAATACCATGATTCAGATAAAAGCAGTAAACACTTTGAGATCAAGACAATTAGCCTGCTATCTCTCAATATTACACATAGGATTCGTCCTTTTCCTGAATACAGGATGAATGACTTTGTGTTTTGACTTTGTTCATGAATCACTGTGCCATTAAGTAAAGGAAATGAAATATCACACCTTTTTCAACAGACTGAAACAAATAGAATGGCTCTCCGGGTTAATGTGAACACGCTACAAAGTTGGCTGAGTCACACATTAATGAATAATTGGTTTCCTGAGGGGCTGGAAAGTTTAATTTTGCCAGGAGACAGAAATGAGGCTTTTGTTTGGTGGCATAGAAACAAGTCCCAGTGTTAGTCAACTGTTGACTCAGTATAGGGCTCTATGCTCGTGGGACTTTTCCCAATGGACTAAGGTGGGGAAAAAAGGTGTGAAGCTGGAGTGGCACCAGACAGTGAAGCGAAACAACATAAAGTACATCTTCCTAGAAAGATGTAGTCAGACCTTTTCACAATTTTCACACTATATTGAATTTTTGACTTTATGACTTTGTGAACAATAACAATTTGCTCTTCAAAAAGCATAACTAGTATGTGAAAATAGAGTGAGTGCTTTTTTCCCCTCTGTATATGCTCCCTCCTTATGAGCCACTGTGCACATATAGCCACTAAAATATAAGAAAAAGCATGCCATAAGATGAACAGTGATGATTATATGGACCTAAGGACAGAACCATCCTTAGGTCACTCTACCATGAGAGCCAAAATAACTAAAAGAAATGTTACAGTTACACTAAGTGGAAAGGATGTCAGGTTTACATCATCTGTAAAATATTGTTTAGCCCACCTTTCTATATATTTATGATTGAAAATAGCTTTACTTTTTTCAAGCCCATTAATGACGGCTGCTGCAACACAGACACATGGTGCACAGACATCGTAATAGTCCTGGTGGGCAAAATGCGAACAAAAGCAGAGCCACAGACTTGACAGGAAGGATAGAGGCAGTTTGTGAAATCTAAGATCAACAGGCAGGTGATAAAGCTGGGCAGACAGGATGGTTAGGACACAGGCGACAGGCAGGAGTCAGATAACAGGCTGTGGCACCATAGATAATTTGGCAAACAGATACTGCAACCTGCCCTTAATATTCTGCTTACTGGAAGGTTGATTAGCAAACTGGAGACAGTTGATGTGCATGAATGGATTATGTAACCGGCTGAAGAAGAATCTCAGTTAGGGCAGCTGCTGAAGACGTGAAAGATGTTCTATTGTTATTACATAGGAGTCAGTCTACAGCTGAACATGGTGAAGGAAAGATGGTATCACTCAGTACCAAAGTATGATTACAGTTTATTGGAACATGATCTTGTCGGCACACCATACTTCCAAGACAGTTACAATAAGGCCATTTAAGGCCTTTTTAATGTACCCTAAATCGATGGAGCAGTGAGAAATCACTTTAAAGCCTGTTAGTTAAGAAAGAGGCTGAGTGATACTTTCAGTCCTGCAAGAAGAAAGGCATGATCAAAGGTCAATAATCCACTTAAATCAACTCTCAGGAGCCCTTTCACTTTAAGCACAGGAACACTGATCCATTGCAACAAACAAAAGCATGTGGGGGCTCGAAATGCTGCTGTTTCATTAGTGGTCATTGACTGGATTCTGGTCTTTCACAGGGGTAAGTGCATCAAGGATATCATGAGAGATTTTTGTTGAACATTTTGTGATTATTAAGAATAGAGCTGGATAATTATTATAGGTGAAAAACACAATAATCTGTATATAATAATAATGTGGGGGTGTTCATGAGCCACACATAGCCCAGTTTGATCTTAAGTGGGTTGGACCACATTGCATAATGGTCCATAAAAAAGGGGGAAAAAAACCCTTTCCTGTCTTTTAGCCTTTTACTGTAAAAAAGTACATTCTGAATTCATTTATATTTGATGAACCATTCATTTACAAAGCTTGATATGTGTTAGGAAAACTCAAAGAAATGCACTGGCATAGCTCCTTGGCTTACTCTCCTTACTTCAGTGTGGCATTGCAGGCAATGAATAACATGCTTGTTGGTAAGAAAACTGTAAAATTAATCATGTAATGAAATTAACATATTATTCAACTACTTGCATTGTGCAATGCATTCTTAATGACTTGCAATGCAATGCTTCCTGGGAAAAAACAGTGTGAATTAAGCCATAATTATATGATGTTTTTTTTTTTTTACACCTTCTAGCCGTCAGTCAATCCTTGACATATGTTCACAAACAAATTTGTCAATCATTTTGAAAATTCCTCCAACAGTGAACATTGTACATAAGAGGTTGAAATGCAACCATACTTTAGTAATATTTGAGATACATAATGGATGTTAATATCAGATGAATAAGCTTCCTACTGAATGTCAAGCTGAGGTGAACGCACCTCCTCAGATGCATTACTATCCTTGGCTGGTATGGACGAGTGGAGGGACTCATGAATAAATAAGGTGAATAATGGTTCTTCTTTCAAAACGGATGTGAAATATTTCAGCAAAAGGTTAACCGCCACTATAGAGGAATATATTTTTTTTCTTTATGGTTGCTGTGACAGCATAGCCAGCTAGAGCAAAACGACCAGTCAACCTCAAACTTGCTTTTAACATACAAATGCAACTTTTGGTTATTCTGAGTGCAACTTTTAACATTACTTCCTTATTTTTTGCCTTATTCTATGTATTTGTATGAACATGTTGTGCTAGAAATGCTGGTAAATCTGTTGGTACACTGCTTGAGGGGCAGAAAGCAATATTACAGCAGCATTTCTTACCATTTGGCTATATTGAAATGCCTCTGGACATTAATTCGGGTATTTATAAAGACCAAAACACATCTACAGCTTGCATGCAGGTGCGAAAATAAACATGAATGGTGACCTGTCTTTCAGTGTTAGCCCTAGAATAGACTGGTGTCCTGTCCAGGGTGTACCCTACTCCCTCCTCGTGCTCCATTATGGCTGAGATAGGCTCCAGCTAAAGAGGCAGCTACAGTTATTCCAAGTGTATCCCTATGGAGAGTACTTGTCCCAGGTGTCCCATGCTGGAGTAATTATATTGATCATGTTGACCATTAGAGTGCAGACAGCCTTTTAATCTCTTTCACACACATAGAGTTGATAAAGAAATATCCAGAAGATGTTGATCTGCACACTTTGTTGCATTTTTAGCTGTAGTGCTTTGCTACCGCAGCAGTGGCAGCTGCTGGTGGCATCTAGAAACTAGCATAGCGGAATTTGAGCTTTCAGATGAAAATGTGTCAATTCAACTGCAGCGTCCTTTGATTTCTCTCTTCCCGATTAAATATTGTCAGTTTTTGAAAAGCTCAAATTGTGCAATCAAAGGGAACTGAAGACTGAATGAGGGTCAAACATTAAGTCAATAATCTCGGCTTTTTAATGGATGAGAGTGACAGAGACACACCTGCAATCAATCAATCCTTAAGTAATCTTCTCAGGCAAACCTCTGAAGCATCAGTCATTACAAAATGCCTTTGTAAGTCTCCACCCACACTCACACAGGCCCTGTGGGTGGAAAAAAATACATCGCTTTACACCATCCTCTCCCAAATCATGTCCCACTGAAATGCTTTCTCCCTTGATGTCACACATTTTAAAATTTTCTTTTACAAACAAATGAGGTCAGATCCATGTGTGAATATTTGCATTTTAATCAATAGATTAGCTGCCGGGAAAAATACAACACAAAAGATGTCATCAGGAGAGAAATCTTCTTAAACTCAATGTTTAAATCCCATTAAAGCACAATAATCTAATACCAACTCTCACAGTGCCATAGCCCACCTGATCTTCAAGGTCTCCTGATTTTTTGCAGCTTTGTGGATTCCCTACTGAGTTCTCTTCACTCTCCCTGTAACCCACACTCAGACTTACCTTGGCAGATCAATGGAGCAGCATGAGGTTAGATTTTTAATTGAGCTGTCCTGAAGGGTGGGGGAGGTTTTAATGAGGCCAGGTCCTGTTTTCATCCTGACCTTTGAGGCTCCGCTCTACAGGTGTCCATCCTCTAACTTAAAAGGAATGTATGGGCTTGTAGGGTTTTCCCCAGATGTGTCAGACCTCACAAGCATGTCTGCAGAGCTTGACATTTTCACCTGAATTTAATATGTCCAGGAGATGTTTTGAAACCATTACACCTTATATGCTGTTTCTATTACCAGTAATATTGTCTAGCAAGATGGACAGGATGTTTTATACAACCCAACCCAAAAATAAGATTGCATGAAGCACAGTACTAACAAACTACATAAGAATCACACCAACACAGCTACTTTGTTCATATAATTGCATTTCAGTTACTGTTAACTTTGAATTGAAGTGTCTCAGAATAACCTCGCCATTAGTTTAACACGGAGCATCCATGGATAGAAGAGGAAGATGGCCACCTAAGATGAGCTACTCCAGGCTGATCATGAAAGTGCAAGAACAGGCCCTGAATGCCAGAGCCATAAAGGCAGGAGTCTACCACAGCTGACAGGACACAAGTTGAAAGGCTGCGCAAAAGTGCCCCAGAGACAGTCCAGCACAAAGTAGCAAAACGTAAGATGCTACAGTAGGCGGGCCAGTGTATATTAACAGGCACAACCAGTGGCTTGAATCATGTACAGTAACATCTGTGCCGCATATGGACTAGAAGTCCCCAAGTCCCGATGGGAGACACCACCAAAGGTGGTTGAGAATAACAGGACTCAGGTCCTGCGGGACTTCTAAGTTCCAGACAGACAAGCAGCTGCTGGCCATTTAGCCAGACATAGTGGTGGTTGACAAGAAACAGAAGACTGTGGTTGTGATAGATGTGTCAATCCCAGCGAAGAGCAACATCAGAAAGACAGAGCATGAGAAAACAGAGAAGTATCCAGGGCTGAAGGAAAAACTGGAGCACTTGTGGAAGGTCAAGTCCAAAGTGGCTCCAGTAGTAATAGAAAACCATTTGGAACCGACAGCATGATTCCAATGGGTTCCAGTCACAACATCAGAGGTTTCGGTTCAGAACAGTGCAGTCTGAGGAACAGTTAAGATGCACAGGACCCTGAAACTCCTAGGCCTCTGGTAGGTAATTATCCAAAGAACCAAAAACAACATTGATGGCTTAATAATTCAGTGTTGTTGAATAAAAGGTGCATCTTTTTCGGATTTTGGTTGCGCTATTAAACCTTAATTTCCCCACATTTTATACACACTGACATGCAGAACGCAATCATGCAATGTTTTTTTGTGTATGTGTCTTGGGCACAAAAGTATACAGGACAGCCCAAAGGGCAGGCCAAAACTTTAGTCACACTTGCCTTTGTCTCTGTACAAAACAGCCTCTTTTTTATCTGACAGTTTTTGAGATTTTTCGACCCCCCATCACATATTCAGATACTTAAAAAAAATCTTACAAAGAAGAGTTATTTGATTTTCAGGTGACGATTGAGCTTAGTATTAGCCAAGCTGTCCCAGTATTTGATGTATTCTCGCATTACCTGAAACCTCAAATAAGACAGATACTGTCTGGGAACCAGTGGTGTAGTGATAAGATAATAATTGCACACTGCACACTACATCACTGGTTCTCAAAGATTTTGAGCCAGGATCCACTTCATAAGCAAATAAAAATCCACAATGTCCAAAAAGTAACAGTAAAACAGTTTTCT
>VOQJ01009516.1:13832-29831 GCA_015052665.1 Apistogramma diplotaenia
AACAACCCCCCACCCACCCCCCCCCCCCCCCCCCCAATCCTGGATCTTAAAACAAAAGCAGTCAAGTAGATACAATTACCAAAATGGCCAAAAATAGAGCCTATGCACACCAAATTAAATGGTTATAAGGAGCTGCATTGTATTTTCTCTTTAACCAACTCGTAGGCAGCATCCCATGCTTTAATTGTTTTCTGGCTGGCAGCATGTATCGTAGCTACTGAACTCTCCATCATAACAGTATCTAAGAAAGAATAAGCCCATTGTTTCCACGACAATGTATGTGGAGGTTGCCAATGTAATGCCAGCATCCTCTTAGCTGCCGTAAGGCCAGCCCATAGTATACCTTTCTGATGGCAGGGAATCTCCAACCTGGAGTCACCATTGAGTAATAATAATGATGGTGATCTGTCCCCAGAAAGCAGTCACTTCAGGGCAGTCCCAGTACATATGTGCATACACCTAGTCCTAATAAGTATCTGTTTTTATATATTACTATAACTTCCAATGGCAGATGACTGATTTTCTTTCTTCTCTTTCTTTAATTAATTAATTATTCAAGCATTAAAAGGCACCTCACTCAAGGGATGAACCAGTGGTGTATCTACACATAACAGACAACATAGCACTGGTTTTAAATGATATCTTTAGACACTTTGTTACTAGCAGTCTGTTGCAACAAATGGATTCATAATTAGCTGTCACCTGTCATCTTGAGTGGTGTGTAGTGGGTCCAAAATTTAAGGAAACTGGACAAGTGGAGGACAACAGAAGTGTGATGCCTAAAAAGCTGCAGCAAACAGTATCTGAAAATCACGTCCTTCAGAAACAGAAAAAAAATCCAGCAAAGACCTGACACAGGAGCTGAGAGGTGCTACTGGCCTTTCTGTTGATCCATCTGCTGTTCACTGAAGCCTCATCAGAAATGGTCTCAGTGGAAGGGTGAGATTCTTAAGGAAGAGAAACAGGGAGGAAAGGCTGAAGTATGACACATTACACAAGACCTGGACTGAAAATCAGTGGCACCAGGTCTGATGGAGTGATAAATCCAAATTTGATATTTTTGGTTCAAATCAGTCAGTCTGTGTGGAGGATTTCAGAGGGTCTGTAACCATCTGTAAAACGCAGTGGAGGCTCTGTCATGGTTTGGGGCTGCATTTCAGCCAGTGGAGTTTGAGATCTCGTCAAAATTGAATGCAGAAATGAACCACCATGAGACCAAAATGAGATATTTTGATTCAGTGTGAAATACCACCTGGAAAGCATCTGATTGGCAACAGCCTCATTTTGATTCCAGAGACAATGCCAATACTGTGAAAACATACCTGGACAGAAAAATGCACAGTGAGAACCTGGACCTCAACATTAGTGAAGCAGTGTGGGATCATCCTGATAGACAACAGAACAAAATGCAGCCAACATCCAAAGAAGAGCTTTGAATGTCCTTCCAGAAGCCCGGAGAAATATTCCTGAAGACTGCTGAAAGAAATGACAAGAAAGCTGCTTCAGAGAGTTCAGACAGTGCTGGAGAATAAAGGTGCTCACACCAAATGTTGACTTTCATGCTCGTTCGAATTGTACAACATTTGTTTCTGCCTTATGTACTGTATTTCCGTCTTATTTTCTATTTTCCTAATAAAATATAAAGAAATGAGGGGTCTCTCAAGAATTTTGCACAGCACTGTATACAAGACTAAAGCAACATATTAAAAGGTTCCACGTAAACTGAGTTAACCACCTCTATTTTAACCATCTTTAACTTAATACTAAACTTCACTGGCTCCCATCAGTGCTGCTCAGGACGTCAGAGGTACATCTGTGCTCTGGTAGACAGCTTAACTCTGAACACCACAGAAGTCCAAATAGCAGACCACATGGCTGTGCAATACCAGTGAGGACCTCCACACCACCAATCAGGGCTGCGGTGTTCACTGCGGCTGCGCATCTTCTGTGTCAACTGTTTGTGTCATGATACCTTCAGTCTTTTTATCTTTGTGATAAGAACATAAAACCCCCTATGAGAGTAGCTGACGCGAGATTTAAATAAAATAATAAATTGCAGTAAAATGGCTCTATAAATTTAAATATCCCAAATTCAAAACAGAATGAAAATGTATCCATTACACCCACATGACAGAGAATTTATTTGCGTTAAGCTTGCTGTAAAGTGAATATGAGGGTATATCGCAGCTTACGGTCACTACGTACTCCGCTTTTCCATGAAAACCTTACACCGCAGGTGGGCGGGGCTCCACATCCGGGAACTACCGCTGACCCCCGACTTGACCCTGTAGAATTGCAAACATGGCGGAGGTAAGAAAGTGAAATAAACATTCGGAAAAAATAAATTTATACTACAGGATAGTTACGTCAGTCGAGCGCACACACCGTTTGCGTGTTGTAGTTTAAGTGTACGAAATTAAGTGTGGAGTGTTTCCGCTGCTAGATAATGAGCGTGTCTCGACTCAGGCGTGTTTATTAAACTTCGGGTTTAGCTAACGTTAGCAGCTGGTGGTAGCTGCAGCGTTAGCGATGCTACTCCGCGGGTTTCTTTCAGGATACTTAACTAGTGCGTTTTAATTTTTTTTATTCAGCTGGATGGCGTATTTTTATGCTTAGATATATTTAGTGGGGTATTTTTAATCATTATTTTGTCGGCGGTTGATGCGAGGCTGAACTTGGACGCGTTAGCGTGAATATCCAAAGGAGAATTAACTAGCTTGCAACTTCTCATGTAAGTTAGCGAGCTGAGAAAATTAACCTAGTAAGTGCTCTCTTGTTGGCGCTAAGTTTGGGTGTTTGCCGATTGCTAACGCTCCGCCGTACCTATGACGTTCAGTAAAATGCTAAATAAGTGCTCCGAAGGAAGCGGTGGCAGGGCTCTTTGTTTCGGTCCAAGCAGAGCTGCAGGCAGCTTTAGGGCGCAGTGTCGGGCGCGCTTTTCCCCAGCTCCCTTATATGGTCCTCCGTCAGTCTGTCAGGTTATTCAGCAGTGAGCTGCTCGTAATTGTTCATCTAATGAGATATTTACATCTGATGCTGTTTTATTTATTTATTTATTTTTAATTTAATTATGCTGGTCTCTTTCTGTTTTCCAGCCCTCCCTCGGGAATTCGAGCCCAGGTAATTCACATCTCGTTGGAGGCTTTCTGTAATTGTTTGGGCCAAAGATGTGGGTTTGAAATCTTTTGCCCATCAGGCAGGGATTCATTTTGATTTTGGAATAAAAAAAAAAGGCTCTTTTAAGTGTTTATGCAAAGTGTTTTCTAATGGTTTGTTTACAAGTGTCCTGTTTTTTCATTCTTATTAGTTTTAAACTTTAATAAGTATAACAAGTTGTTAGAGTTGGGTGCCTTTCATGTTTAAGCCTGTACTGGTATTGGCACCGGTACCCAACTGTACCTTTTTTTTCTGTACTTGTTTTTAAATATTACATTTAAAATTTGTCTTACAAAATAGGTCTGTATTTCTCAATTGAAAGATTTTATATGTTTATACACATCACACCAGCCTACTTGGTTACTGTTTGACAATGTCTGCGATGTTGACATTACTGTCACAGTGTATAATAAGATTTCAGACACATTATCTCATGTAATGCGTTAATTTCATTCTTGCACATCCCCTCCCTACCCTGGAGGTTATCAGTAGTAGCACCTTCAAAGATTGATTGCATCCGAGTGCAATCAGTGCCACAGGAGGTCCTTTATACCAGGTGCTTTAAGACTATTGAATACACAATAATACTAATACAACTTTATCCATATATTTGCACATTAGTTAGTGGCTGTTTTCTTTTATTAACTTTATTAGGAATTTGTGTTGTTTGTGATTTGTAGTGTTATGTCTGTTTAAGCTGCCATGTTAACATAATTTCCTGCAACATATTAAAGTAGAAATAGCATGCTGATTAGAAATTTTAGTGCAGCCACTGTAAACGGTTTTTAAAAAGTTTAAGTTAAGATGTCAGCGAACACAGAGGGAAAAAGCGCATTTTCTCTGACAACAGCTTATCTGTCAGGGGTTTGCCTTCATATGTGTTAGTGACAGATGTGCTAAAGTTAGCTGTAGGTACTGGTAAATCAAATGTGGCACAGTCTTCAGCTTTTAGATGCATTTTGTGTTTGACCAGGTGTTTTTTCAGATTAAATGTGTTGCCCTGACCTTTGCATTTTGTACTACAAATGTTGTAAAGAGCATTGTGTGCATTTAGTTTTGAAACTGTGTGTTTGTTGTTCTTCAACATGTCACAGGAGTGACTGAAATTTGGCAGAGATTGATTTAGCGTGACCCCGCACTCTGTAGTACCGATGTAATTTGGTCAAATAAATAAAGATTATATTCTGTCATTTTTTCCTTCTGCATTTCCAATGCCTCTTTTGTGGTTCCTTTTGTAGGAGGTTCAGCAGGTTCCGATGACCATGATTTTGACCCAACAGCTGAAATGCTTGTCCATGACTTTGACGATGAGCGCACCCTGGAGGAAGAGGAAATGTTGGAGGCAGCTGACGAGACCAACGCTAATGAGATTGAAAATCTTACACGGGTTTGTGTCCGGAATTCATTTTTGCTTTGGCCAGGCCTGTGGGATATATAAAATGGTTGTGTACTTCAGCATTCATTCTCACAATCTGTCAGAGAATAATCATGGGCTCAAGTAGTGTTTAGTTTAGCTTCAAAAAACTTAGTGAGTATATTTAGCATCTATGGACTTTGGGTCTCTCAATGAGTGTTCTACATTTGATTAAATCAATTATTAAAAAGACAGATTGTGTAAACTAATAGTTGTAGGGGAAAAGCACCACTACCAGGAGCTGTCCACCAGTGTGAACAGAATGCAAAGCCAGATTTCGACCAGAAAAGTTGTTTGACACAGGCAGGCATCAGATACACCCCTGTTAGTGGAAAGAGACAGTTGGATGGTTTATCTGCAAATATTAGCATAATTAGGAGACATAATTGGATGGATAACAGCTGACCAGCTAAAGGTAAACAAGTGTTAAACTATGATGTTTCCCAGGTTCTTTCAGTCTTCGTTTAAAACCTCCTCTAGTTCTGCTAATGCATTCAGTGGTTACTTTTTTACACGTAAACAGGTTGTTTCTGGGAGGAGACACAAACGCAGCCTTGGGGAGTCACAATATAGTGTAGTCCCAGTACTAGACCCTGACTGATATATCTATATGTATTGGCTGTTTGTCAGTGTGCTGACATTTGTAACCAGAGGGCACTCTGCAACCTCTGATGGCAGCACCTGCAAACACATCTGAGTCGGGCAGAGCGTAAAAAAGTGATCCACAACAGTAAAACAAGCTTATTTTTAAACTGCATTATCATTATCTTAAGGACTCATAAATAACTATGTATTATAAACATTAGGAAAATCTATATATTTTGTGTGTCTGAAAGAAACAAAACAATCATATTAAACAAATACATTAGTGTATTTTTTTTAATCACCAAATATCTGTATTGGTCTTAAAAGTCCTATATTGGACAGCCTCTCCCTAGTGATGGCAGAGAGAGTTACACTCTAAGCCCCATTTGACAGTACTTTGTATTTTGGTCAGTAGATGGTAAAATCTGAGCCCTCACCTGCCCTGACTAAATGCACAGAAGAGATGATGACTAACTTCTTTCTTTTGGAAGAAACTAACCGTTGTTATTCTATGTTGTTCACAGCAGAGCTCAGTCAGGGCATAAAATGTTCATTCTGTATAATCTAGCTTCATTATCTGTTTATTTTGCACTGTGTAGTTATGTACAGTAGTTATATTTTAAGAAGTGCTTATGCTAAAGTAATGTAACGGTATAAGCAGTAATGCGTTTTGTTGTATTGGCTTGCCCTCTTGTGGCCGTAATGTGATAATGAGGTGCTTTGAACTTGTGACTACTTTATTATGAAACATGTTTTTAAGCTAAACACTGACTGACTTTTCTTTATGAAGGTGAACTAATTTTGAACTTAACCATGGACAAATAATTATAGTAGTAGGATATTTAAGATATGTATTTGTGATAGAACTGTAGTACCCACACACATCCAAAATCACAAATATTAACCAATTTGCTTTTAATAGGAGGGAGAGATGCCTATTGATGAGCTTCTGAGTCTCTATGGTTATGGGGGTGGCAGATCGCCAGCAGACGAAGATGAGGAGGAAGAGGAAGAACCAGAGGAAGAAGAGGATGACGAGGAAGAGGATGAGGACCTTGACAATGATGAAAGCAGCAGAAGCACTGGCGAGCTGAAAAGAAATGAAGTAAGTTTGGGAGCGTTTGTGTGTCATTCTCCAGCAGGCTCAGTAAGGTTGGGTGATTTGTTAGCTTTTGCTTTTGAATATTGGATTATTGAGATGTTTGTACATTGCACAGGTACTCTGTTTTCAATTTCAGGATTCAGTTATTCGATTTTTTTAAATTATTAAATGTTAACATGCAAAACTGTCTGTGCTTGACACAAGTTTCACTCACAGTAATGATCATTACGCTTTAGTTCACCTCATAGCCACCAACTTAGCAACTTTGTAGCTACTTCCGTTATAAAATGTTTTCGACCAAATCTCTGTGGACACTAGGATTGTGCCAATAGGTGATGATGTCAGCGGTTTGCAACGGTTCAAAGTTCACGGCAATATTTTACACAAAAAAGGTGGCTTTAATGCTGAAATTCATAATGATTTTGTTGAGCCATAGCTTCATGTCACACTTCTATATATAACCAAAGTCCAGGCCTGAACCTCTGATAATGTGGTTATAAATCACACAAACACACAGTGGCTTTAAGATCTGTGGGAGAAAAAAAAAAAACACCCACACATACCTACACATACACTCTGGGCTTTTGTCACTGGTGGCAGATGGTTTTTGAAATTCTAAGAACTGCTTGAACTTTTTGTGTGTCCCTCCCCTCAGAGTGAGGATGTTAAGAACTCATCGGGACAGGCAGGTGAGACCCAGGCAACCTTGGAGGGTCGCACGCGCTCAGTCAGGGCACTCGGCACAGCAGAACTTATTCGCCCCCAGAAACTCAAATACTTTGAAAGTATGTACAATCCTGTTAATATATTTTCTTTATTTTGTGTGGTTTTGTATCATAAAACGGCACATTTGTCTTGTGACACCCAGCTGCCTAAATAGATATCGCACTGTGTTTCAGGTCATAATGATGCAGAGGAGGAGTCAGATGAAGATGAAGATTATGTTCCATCTGAAGACTGGAAAAAGGTAAAAAAGACGTTTGCACTGTCAGATTAAGCTGAATTTATTTGGCTCTGACTGTGATGAATTTATGGCTTTGAAAAAAATGTGACAGTTTAAGTGTGTTGTTTACGATCCTCAAATACTAAATAGCTGTGCTTCTCTGGCTTCAGTCTTATTTAGCTATTTTATGTTCTTTGGTCCCAGTGCGTCCCCTCTTTGTTCTGATCGCTTTCTATGCAACAGTTTGAAAGCTGACATTAGACAGCCTCATCTTTAAACTTGTCTTTTTTAATCGTCATTTCACCTCTGCCAATGCATTATATATGTGCGAGTATGCTTCTTAAATAATTGTTTAGCAGCGTGCAGTCATTGTAGAATGTGTTTTTTCCCAATAGGAGATTATGGTGGGCTCCATGTATCAGGCAGAAACCCCGGTGGGCCTGTGCAAATATAAAGACAACGAGAAAGGTAAGCTGGGTGGGTGTTTGTGCAGTTACACCAAAATACTTTGAAACCAGATAAACTGAGGAGGGTTTGAAGGATAAAGGCTTCATGTCTTGCTGCTCTTTTGTCTGAACTGTTACTTTTAGTGTATGAAAATGATGACCAGTTGCTGTGGAATCCCGAGTGTCTTCCTGAAGGCAAAGTTGTGGAGTTCTTGACGGAGGCCTCAAGGCGGACTGGAGAGGAGAAGGGAGTGGACGCAATCCCTGAGGGATCCCATATCAAAGACAATGAACAGGTGAGAGGGAGCGCATCGGTAGCTTGGGTGAAATCACACAAAGCTTGATCATGGGGCACTGCATGCATGTAACGACTAAACTTGCTTCTGTGTCTTTGCAGGCATTGTATGAACTGGTGAAATGTGACTTTGACACAGAAGAAGCTTTAAGAAGACTTAGGTTTAATGTAAAAGCAGCCAGAGGTAAGTAGACTCTTACTCTCAGGTGTCTTTGGTGCTTACTGTATTCTGAATTGTGTGCTAAAAGTGGTTGAATTCAGATGAAACATTAACACTTGTGACTCTCTGTAACAGAGGAGCTGTCTGTCTGGACTGAAGAAGAATGTAGAAATTTTGAACAAGGACTGAAAGCTTATGGGAAAGATTTTCATTTAATACAGGCCAACAAGGTGAGAGAAGTGCTGAAAAAAACTCATGAACTATTTCTGATTGTGACATGGTGTTAACCTGAGATGTTTACTGTCAAGTGGTTTTCAGGGTGCTTAAAGGTTGGAATTTTAACCTTGTTGCTTTTTGAGACAAATAAAATGTAAGGCTTAAAAAATATCTGCAAATCATTTGCCTTTTGTCCAGTTCCTAAGCTGTAATTTGATTTGTCTCTTACTTGAATTTGTCCTGAAACTCTGTCTTCAGGTGATTGTAATAATGGTCGTTTCATGTCTGCTGAATTAAATCTTTCAGGTGAGAACTAGGTCTGTAGGAGAATGTGTGGCCTTTTATTACATGTGGAAGAAGTCTGAGCGTTATGATTTCTTTGCACAGCAAACCAGACTTGGGAAAAGGAAATACAACCTTCACCCCGGTGTCACGTAAGTTTACTTTTAAAACAGTATATGCAGTTGTGAAGAATATCATTTATACCAGATTATTAATGGAAGAAGTTTTTGTTCCCTGTGTGTACTTTATTTAAAGTTGTGATGATAATGTCACCAGTTCAGATAACAGTTTATAAATAAAACTGTGACATTACTTGTGTAACTGGCCTCTTTTACCAGTATGAAGACCCGTGACTTAGTGCTTGGTTAAACCTCATGTTCTTTTGGGAGATGATCATAGCAGCTTGGCTCAACTTTCTTCTGGAAGTTTCCCTGTAGGGAGAATTGTTCAAGCTTAATCACGCTGGATGGAGAGCGTGACTGCAAAGCCATTTTCAGGACTTCTCAAAGTTGCTCTGTCAGGTTCAGGTCATTGATCAGGTGGTGCTTCATTCTTTCTCTTGTGGTTTGTTGCTTTTTTTTTTTAAAAAAATTAAGCTTTATGTCTCATATATTTATTTATAACCTGAACCAGAGGTCATGTCTCAGGGGATGCAACATTCACCACCTTGGTTCCTGCAGCCCAATGCCACGTTTCCACTAGTACCTACTCAGCACAGCTCGACCCGGCATGGCTTGTAGGCTTTTCCATTAGTACCAGGTACTATTTTAGTACCCACACAGCTGGGGCTCCAAGTGATCCGAAAATGTGAACAGCGTATCACTGATTGGCCAGTGAGTGTCGTCACTAGCTGAGTCATGAGAGTGACTCCTTCACCAGAATCAAACGCACCATTTTTAAAACCCGACAGCAGGATAATGGAGGTACGCAAACCAGCACCCTGGTCCACCGATGAGGTGCAGGCGTCTGTGTGCTTGGTGGCAGGCGAGAGATGAGAATGTGCTCAGTAGACACTAGTGAAAATGCGCCACAACTCTTGCCCCATCCTGACCCCCTCCCCACCCCCAACAGTTGTCACTCCCGTGTAAACACTTTCTTTCTCCTTTCGGCTCTTTGTTTCTTTGTCTTTTTCCTCCTCTTTGTTCCTGCTGCTTTGGATGTAAGCCCCTGCATTTCGTGGGAAACCGGATGACTGACAAAGAAGCTGTTAGGCTCAAACATTATTGTGAAGTAAAATGATCAGCTGTGGCTGTGTAAATGAAGCTGTTGTTGGAGTTTGATCATCTTTGGTGCCTCCTTCCATTCTTTGTTAATCAGTTTCTCACAGAGAAAGCTGTTCTCGTTTTCTAGCTTGAGCATTTTTCTCATCGATTCTTTATCGCGCTGAGCCGGCTCTTTGAGGGTTGACTCGGTGCATTTGCAGGTGCTATTCCAGTGTTCTTCCCTGCTCTTCATTTCAATTTCTTTTCCAGCAGGTTTGTACAGCATGTCGATAGCTTTAGTAGGAACCCTCCTTTTTCTCACAGATCTTTGAAGAAGCTCATTCTTTTATTGGAGCTCTTCTTGACTCTGCTGACTTCCTTTCTCTGCTCAGCTTCAAGCAGGACAATTTGCTCCAGGAGAGATTTGTTCTCCTTCTTGACCACCTTTATTTCTTTGATTGCGGAATAAAGAGCATCTTGTAGTTCCTGCACAATTGCGCTTTGAGGAGTCGGTTTGGATGCTTGTGGTTCACAGCAGCTGGCCGGTACAGATTCGGGCCACTGCACCAATCTGCACCGGCAGAAAATGCCTTAATGATGAACGCATACATGTAGGGCATGGGTTTTAAAAAATCAACCCAGCATTGTGATGTGTGGCTTTAGAAACCACAGTAACAAGCAACAGCTCACAATAACAGAAATGTATACAGTATTGATAAGTTTATGTTTTAAAAATGAAAGTTGTTGTCACTAATTTAACAAAATGCAAATTAAATTTTACTACCTGAAGCATTTTTAAACTTTAGACAATATGGGGAAAAGGTAGTATTAAAAACATGAGAAAATCTCACCAGATTTCTTGAGATGAATCTTTGTTCCATGTGAGTTTAATAACGGCTGAGAAGAAACGGTTGAGTTACTCGTCTAACTGTATCATGGCTTCAGCTGTCTCCCTGATATACTGCCATGCCTGTTAGTAGATGCTCATACAGCATGTTTGTATCGGTGCACGGTCTTTGCTACCTCACTGTAAAGTCCTTTGTACCTGTGTCTGTTACACTGTTGCATATCAGATCTCTTTAATTGGTGGGACTTGGAATGTGACCGTATTAGCTCAAATCTAAGTGAACCCAGATTATAGTGACTGTTTTATAAAAGTGAAACTGTACATTTCAGCCGGACATTGCACCCCACCCACAGCCACAGACAGACTGGGGGGGCCAGACTTCTAAACCATATAAGGAGTTGAGGTTGTGTAACAGGTTGTGTGCTGCTTTCTATCATCAGAGACTATATGGACAGATTACTGGATGAGACGGAGAGTGCGACATCCAGCAGGGCCACATCACCTCCTCCCACCACCTCCAACAGCAGTGCCAGCCACTCGGAGAGGGAAGATGGCAGCAGTCAGAACGGTGAGTCGATAAACACGGCTTGCATATGAGCGCATCTGCGTAGATCCTAAAATATAACCAGCTACCCAAGCCCCTCGTTAGATGAGAGTTTGGGGCAAATAACAAGAATTTAAGACAATTTATAATTCTGTGAACGTAAAAGGAAACAAATTTTCACTCTAACTACCTCTTAAAAGTTAAGCCCACCCAAATCACCAAGATATCATCAGCAGCTGTTGGTTCCGGGTTTTTTTTCCTCCTCAGGTGTTTACTCAGATTTTGAAGGCCACAGATGAATTACACTCCATGGTTTATGCAGATAAATTGTGAAATCTGAGAGACCTGACTGGATATATCTAAAAGCATCTGAATGTGCTCTGCTTTAAAACTTGGTAAATATGTCTTACCCCTTGTTTTTTACATTTTTTTGTAGGTGTTGCAAGCCACACAGTCGATGATGCTCATTTACCACCAGCAAACCAAGTCAAATCTGAGGGGGTTCAGTCCAATGGTCCCTCCCATCCGCAGGTGGAAGCTCCCCCTCCAGTTTCAGACAACAACTCCAATGGCTGCAGCCAGCCTGCTGCAGCCAGCCTCGACAGAAATGGCTCTCTGGAGCCTCTGCTAGACCACAGGGACACGGCGGTGGTGGCAGCCGACAGGCTGGCCAAGAGGTGCAGAACGGAGGCAGAGCCCCTGTGCCAAAGTGAAGTGGAACCTTCCAGAACACAGGAGAACTGATAGCTTCAGGGCTGAGCAGCATTGACTAACAGACATTTACATGGGGGTGAAAATGTTTGTATTTCTCCAGTGATGGGTAGTTTTTTTTTGGGGGGGGGGGCGCAGAGGATGAAGAAAATGAACCCTATTGACCAGTGACCCATCTCCTGAGAGCACAGACTCGCTTTGAGGTCAGAGGTCACTGAAAATTCCATCTTGAAGAACACAGCCAACTGAGGTCCTCCTGGAGGGGCAACAGTTACCCCGACAACAACGTCCTTCCATCCCATCCGCCCCCAAAGCTCATCCCAAAGTATCATAGCTAGATCACGTCCTGCAAAACGTCGTCTGCCCAGCCTCCCTTTTTGGAGCCTGACAAAATTTTGCCAAGAATTCCCTTTTTCTATTTGTTCTTAAAGATGAGAAATCACCTGCGATATTTTTTTACACAAGAGATATTTATATTTTTTAACGAACATAAATGAATCCTAGTCTAATGATGGGTGATTGCCATTGAAGCCATTTGCTTGCTGTTAAGGATTTGATGAAACAGGTCATGCCTGATTGATTGTGCTTAGGTTGTCATAAAGATGCATAGTAAAAGCAGGAGAATAGGCTGGTGCTGTAGCTAGCTCTCACTTTAGTTGCACTTTGATTGTACGTTTCCCGTCTTCACCGATGAGGAGTTGACAGAACCCAGCAGAAATACATGTTCACGGCCTCACCACTTTATCACGGCAGTTTGTTTCAGATAAATAAACCAGTGGGCGACTCCCCCTGCAGGTTTGTTTGTGTAAAGCAGCTGACATCAGTGATGTCCTGTATTATAACTCATGTAGAAGATCTCTGTATTTTTGGATTTTCATAGTGCATTGCTCAACACTTTGTTTTTACTAGTCCGAATGTTTGTGATTTTTCATGTAAAGTTTGTATAGATTTCTTACCTCGAGCGGTTTTATAACTGTCTGTCCGTATTTTCTGCTCTTCCTTGTAGGCTGTGCTTTTTGTTGGAAAACCGTTTCTGCTTGTTTCTCTAAGACGGTTGTAATAAAAAAAAAAAAAAGTAGCCATTCCTCTTTCCCTCTCTGTTTGGCTGTGCGTCCCATTCCCGGCTCAATCTGAGAGTTTGTTGAAGAAAAAGTCCCACATTGTGTGCAGCTTGACTTTGAATATATGCAGATTCTTTTGAAACCAGAGAGCTTAGTGTCCTTTATTCCTCGGGTAGTAGCTTCCAAGCAGTGGATTTCCAACAGCGTTTGCTGATGTGAAGGTGTCATCTCGAAGAACCTAATGATGGTTTGGTACAGTAGCTGTAATGCTTAAATGTTTTATTTTATACTCCATCATTGAACTTACACTCAAATTAAGATAGGTTTGTCTCAATGTTTACCTTTTTTTTGACAATGTCTTTTTTTTCTATGTAAATGATGGCGTGAATAAAAATAAAGTGTATTCCAAGGCTGGCTATGAACTGAGTAACACTGCCTATTGATTGAATTATGTGCAAAATAAAATCCAGAAAAAGTAACATAACAGTGGGAAAATTAATATTTGATGTACAGTGACTTGAGTCATGTATTGAAACAGAATTGGAAAAATATATTTTAATATGGAAAATGAAGGAATGTGAAACATGATTATACATATCGTCTATTGGCATCCAATCCCGCCTAGCTTCCTTTCTCTTTCAGACTGCACCTTCTGCATAGTGTGCATGTTCCTCCACTCTGTCGCTTTTTGTTCCGTCCTTGAAATGTGTGTTTACCACAGCCATTTCCATGCTTTTTGCAAAGTCCACACCCCACACCAACCTCATCAACTCTGTTCCCGACAGTCCTCCTGATTTCCAGCTTCAAACTCATCATCCCACATTAATTATACATATAATCATTTTCTCATAATTTTATAAATTTTACATGTAGCAAAATCTTGTGTGCTAACAAACTACAGATTGTACACGCCTGTCATAAAGACATGTTTCCACGTACAAGCTGATATAAGAAAATGCGCTGGCTGAAGTTCTTCAGTGTCAGGCAGGCTCGGACGCTTTGATTCACGCCTTTTCTGTTGAAAATTAATGCAAATAACTTTAGACACTTTTCCACTTTGTGTAAATATTATAGTATGATTTTCCACACAAATGCAAACATCAGTAAGGCAAAAGCATCTATTATAATTAGTTCTTACTTGATTGCTCCTGTGTGAAGGTGATATAGGAGTACATCAAGCTCCCTGCAATGCTGTGGGAAACAAAGATGATAAAATGTGCTTTAACCCATCATTATAAATTCAGAGCATTTTTCCCACCTTAGACAGTATAAAACATGGGCAGAACTTCCCAGGTTGGAAAAATGAAGTAAAGGTGGAAGTGCCTTAAACCTGCATTTTATCTGAAGGCCTCCAAAAAGGCTGCTGGTCCTACAGAAGTCTATGTGAAGAGAGCTTTCTGCCTTGAACTCTGTAATAAACACTTTCCTGCTGAGTTTATGGGCTCAGTCACTACTTTGGGGTTTTACTAAATAAATGAAAAAAAAAACTGTATGTTTTTTAAATATTAGTCATGCCATTTTCAAAAAGGCGGATTATCTGTGTTATGCCAAACAACTTGTCCAGTGTTTTTCTCTGCTGATCTCCTCACCTAAAGTTTTCCATGTGAACGCACAGGAAAGCTCCAGGGAAAAACGGCTTGATCATCTTTGGACTCGATTAGCTCTTGAATCTGCCTTACCTGATGTTCAGACCTATAAAGTTAGTCCAGGTGAAAATGTAATCTCCTCCAAACACCATTCCGATGTACGTCACGAGGATATTCTGCAGATATCACAGGGAAAGTCACGGCGCAGGTCTGCGCTGGTGAAACTGTGTCGAGCGAGTGTGAGCCGGCACGAGATGACTCACCTTAATGCAGCCTATGATGGAGGTGGTGAGCGCTGAGTTGTGCTGCGTGCACAGCATGATGGAGTACATTAAAACGAATCTGCGTGACGATGTGAAGCAGAGTTAGACGAAAACGAGCGGCGCGGGCTATCGTGCAATAAACCATGAGAAGTAGGGAGCTACATTACCCCATCACACAGGAGAGCACAAACTGCACAACAAACATGTGATCAGACCAACCATTATACTCCAGCCCCTGCACACACACACACACCCGCATGGAGCAGTGATTACTCGAGCGCTCCGACAAACTCTTACAAATAAATGTGTGTTTGAAAGCTCACCGTTTGCAAGTCCCCTGAGTAGTAAGCGTACGCCAGAGTGGGGAAAATCATTATCAGGGCGTTGTAATATAGAAGACCGTATTTGCCCAGCTCCTGTGGGGATGGCAGAACATGACCCTTTGAAGTATTCATGAAAAAAAGCCATTACACTTTGTGATCTGCTGCTCCGCTCACCTTGGAGTCCAGTTTCTGCTTCACATACGCCCCGCTGGCTGCTGTCAGGACGTTATTCAGCATTATGAAAACGTACCCTTCGAGATCAAACGCTAAGTCGGCGCTACGAAGCAAAAAAACAAACACCACAGAATGTGTCAAAGAATCAAATACGCGCATCCACATGCAGTCTGAAGCAGATGACAGCGTTTGTGTGTGTGTGTGTGTGTGTGTGAGAGACCGTCTCACCGGGCAGCAACAAAAGCGCCAAAGATCATGGTGAACACGGTCATCTTCACTGACGTAGAATAAGTCTTTCTGCGAGGAAAAGGGATTAAAATCATTCATTTATGCACAAAGTTCTGAGAATTAAAAAAAAAAGAAAGAAGCTTTGCTCACTTCAGCAAGAATCCCTCAAACACCATGGTGAGAAAAATACTGAACCTCCTCAGCACGGTGAACATGGGTAAACTAAGACAGAAAAATACAAGATGTCAGCTTTGGTAAGTCATATCTGGGACGTCGTGTCTCTGATCGCGTACTAAAACTCTCACTTGAGTCGCTGCGTCCCAAACAGTCCCGTTATTTGATTCCCTACGTACAACAGTGGCAGCGGGAACATCTGGAAAGACGGGACACATGTGCAATGGGATGACTGTTTCTCCATCTTTGGAATTTCAGCTTTCGGAATCCCCTCCTCACCTTGCGTG
>VOQJ01009519.1:13219-28549 GCA_015052665.1 Apistogramma diplotaenia
GACAACTAGTGAAACAAGTCCAGAGTTTCTTTGGAAATCTGGAAAGGCTTATTTAAGAGGGTTTACTATTTCATATATGGTGCATCGTAAGAGAACACTGCAGATGATCCCAACCCATGAAAGCAAATCTTGTTGAGAGACAAACTATTAGAGCCGCTCTGGATTCAATCATAAACGAAAAGGCTATGAGGCCATTATTCTACCAGAAACAATGTATGTATGAATACGGAAATAAACCTATGTATCAGATACTTTGATAAGAAAGCTATTAGCTTGGTATTTGTGTCGTTTTACAAGTCCTTATACAAATCTGATAACAATAGCATAAAAGAGCAACTGGATGATTTCCTCTCTAGAGTTGAGCTGCCAACACTGACAGAAGACCAGCGAGACATTTTTGGCAGACCCATACAGGAAAGGGAAATATTGGAGGCTATAGCACTAATGTACAGTGGAAAATCGCCAAGCCCTGACGGTTTTCCAGCTGAATGGTTTAAAGCACATAAACATAATCTCACTACCTATCTAACTAAAACTTTTAATTACAGCTTCAATACTAAGCATCGACTGCCAGAAACATTGTCATTAGCTAACATTTGTCTAATCCTAAAAAAAACCCAAAGACCCAGAAAACCTGGTTTCTTACAGACCCTTTTCACTTGTAGACGCAAATATTCTGGCAAAGGTGTTGACCCTCAGGCTCGAACCAATGATTGCCTGCCAGGTGAAGCCCGATCAAACAGGGTTCATCAAGGAAAGAAATTCCTTTCATAATGTCAGATGACTTATGAATATAATACAGTTTTCCAGTAATAATGCCATACAGGGATTAGTGATGTCCCTGGACTCATTAAAAGTCTTCGATGGAGTTGAATGGCCCTTTCTGTTTTGTGTCATGGACAAATTCAAAATTGGATCAGGTTTCACTGAATGGGTTAAATTATTATATCAATCCCCTAAAGCCTCCGTAATTGTGAATTCCTATTGTTCAGACCCCTTCCTCCTGGAGCGAGGAACCCGGCAGGGGTGCCCGGTGAGCCCCCTGTTGTTCACACTGGCTATTGAGCCATTTGTGGAGCTTATAAGAGCTGAAACCAAGAAAAAGGGAATAGAGGTCTGAGATAAAATGCATAAAATCTCACTCTATGCAGACGATGTACTTCTGTTTCTAGATAAGATTCATACGTCCATCCCACAACTGATGGCATGTTTAGAACAGTTTGGACATATGTCAGGTTCTAAGGTTAATTCATCAAAGATGGAGGTCATGCTGGTTGGGGCTATGACAGGCTATACCATGCCTTGCAACTTCCCCTTCCACTGGCATTTGTATTATTGGGCAGCTCAAATAAGATACCTGAAAGAGTGGGTGAATCCAGATAGTACCAATACATGGCTTGAATCTATGGACTGTGGCATGTTGAACCTAAAAGACTGCCCCTTTGTCAGCTTTAAGAAGGCAAAAACGGAGGTCCTACACAATTATATAGTACTGATTACATTAACTACACGGAACAAGAAAAAGACATATTTTAAAATGAAAAACCACTTCTCTTCGCCAGCTCCTGTGTGGAGTAACCCTGATTTCCCCCCGTCATATCAGGACCCAGTGTTCAAAGTGTGGCAAGATAAGGGTCTAGATTGTCTCGCTAAATTCTTTGAAGGAGATGTACAGTAATGGAATCATTTGAAAACTTAAAGGGTAAATATAACTTACAACAACCAAATTTCTATCGCTTCCTGCAGGTAAGGCACTTTATACATAAAAATGTTAGGGTCCCAATGATATCGTTTTTAGAAGACATCCTTATTAAGACCAAATCAAAGAAATTTATCTCTCGAATTTAGACTGCTTTTGTGACCATATACGCAGACAATGGCAAATAGATTGGCATATTGAAGATGACACCTGGACATCAATTCTGAAAAACACGCATAATATTCTGAAGGTGAGGTGACTTCTTTGATGGGACCTAACTTAGAGTTATCACCCCTTCACTGCATTCTGGCAGCTAAGGTGGACAGTGCAAGGAACATCCGGAACACCAAAAAGACAGGAACTTATCTACATACTGCAAGGAAGGCCATCCTCAAGTTCTGGATGTCACATGATGCCCCGACACTGAGGGACTGGTATAAGGAGCAGTTGAGAATCTGGGATGACAGCGAGGGGTTTATGAAGATATGGAAACCCCTCCTGGACAAACTCGATCCTACAGGCTTGAACTTTATTAGTACATAGAGGTCAGCTTGATGCCCCCTTTTAAAAATATTTATTAATATTTATTTATTTATTTTATTTTACTGTAATTTTTTTCATTCTTTCCTTCTTAAGATTGCTGGTTATTGGGTGACCTGCTCTGTGTTTACCCATTCTGTTGGAATTGTTTCTGTTATGAGTGGGAAAAAAAAAGAGAGAAAAGATTGGATTTTTCTATATAGGTTACAACTTACAAATATGTATGTGTATTTGCTTTGAGAACCTCAATAAATATATATCGAATAATTTTTTAAAAAGTAACGTCAGTGTGAAAAACAATCACACTACACAAGGGCAACACCTGATCATAATTTATCAACATGTTTGACAGTATATTAAATATGTGTAATAATATCTTACTAGGAGAATGGTAGCACATAGAGTAATGACTCAGTTGACGCAATGAAAGGTGGGGAGGCTGAAGAAGCTCAGACAAATTCTTAAATTAGCTTAGTGAAATATGTATTTGCCTGTTATTGCTTTTTAAATATAAAACTAAACAATTGTATTATGAGAAGAACTGGTTCAGGGAAGAGAGAGGATAGTCAGGTGGAGCTTCGGGTGTGAGGTCAGGTTTAAAAACATATTAATTATAATAGATCCAGAAAGAACAGGTGAGGACTGGTGTCAGATTCATTTTTTTCCAAGATAAATTTTCAATAATTTTATTTCTGTATTTCCACAGTACTTACATGAGTATGGGTTAAGTCCTTACATTTTTATGGTAAAACGCTTCTCCATAGTGAACCACAAGTGGATATTTTTCTTGTTTAGTATAAAATGAGCATACAATAAATTTGTATAAAAGATTAAATAGCATTTTTTAATGTTTTGCTGCTCAGTGTCAGGTCAGGTTTCCGATGTGTTCCCCCAATAGTAAACCCATTCCTAAGCCCTTGTTTACAATAGAAAGGTCATTTCATTGAGAGGTTAAGGTCCATTCAGGGAATGCACTTTAATCAATTCACAGCAAACACAGAAAACAACAAACTACTGAATATAACGGAAGCTTGCTTTTTTTAAATTCTGTGCTTTTCACAAAAGGTTAGCAAAATAAACCTTTTCTAAATGTTTTCAAATTAAAGAGGGCTTCCACAGCCCAGGCCATGCTTTGAGGTGAGCCTGACTATATCTAGCCAGTGTTGTCAGGTCCCCCTGAGGCAAGGCAAAAGGGACCTCAGTGCATGAAAGGAGGCAGGTGCTGAGCTTAACTTCACTTTATTGAAGTATTTAAAGCAAGACGATGCTGGGCAGGAGCCAGCTACACAGAAACACTGGAATACTCAAAAACTCTAAACTAGTAACTGGAAACTAGAAACATGAACATACCACAGGTAGCCAAACCTATGGCTACACCAATGACAACAAGGGCATGACAAATACAGATGAAGACCATAAATACACAATGACTGATGAGGAGAGGCACAGCAGGTGCAACACAATCACACAGGGGAGCCAAGGGGAAGCAAACTAAACACAAAGCACAAGGTACACAAGATTGTCAAAGTAAAACAGAAAATCACAAATCATGACACACGCAGACTTAACAGAACACAAGGAATAACACACACACACACACACACACCACAGGGAGAAATGAAACAGAAGGACTACCATGAAGGGATAATAATAATAATAATAATAATAATAAATTTAATTTGTAATGCCCTTTTCATTAAAAAAAAATCCCAAAGGGCTGCTACGGACACTGTAAACAAATACTGAGCACTTGACGCAGAAAGGAGAACAGACATCAGCACACTAGCACAAGGAGAGTCGGATACACAGGAATACCAGGACATGGGAGGACCAGAACACAGAAACCAGAACAGACAAAACTTAAGACCAAATACAAAACAATAAGTGAAACTAAACAAAGTACAGGAAAATCTGAACCAAGTAATAATTAAACCAAAGACTAATAATAAACTAAGAAACTAAGCTATAAGAAAAATACAAAAATCACAAGCAACGAACACAACTTATACATAAACGAACATAACACTGGGCCACTGGCCCACTATGTGCTGGAAAGGAGAATTCATCCATTAGTTGAACCTTGGATTCAAGAGGAACAATGTGGTTTCCATCCTGGTTGTGGAACGCTGAACCAGCTCTTTATCCTGTCAAGGATATCTGAGTCTGCACGTAAGTTTCCCCATCCATCTACAGTCATGCCCGAAAGTATTCATACCCCTGGCGAATTTGACATGCCATTTTTTGTTCAAATGTGATGAACAGCTGAGAAATATTTTTTCCCACAATGGTGCCTCTTGTACATCATCATATTATCTACCTTGAGATGCCTGTGTCGTTTCCAGTCAAAAATATAATTTCTGGTTAAATAAGAGTAAACTTACGTCAATATTTCGGGCATGACTGTACATGTGTTTTGTGGACCTGGAGAAGACATTCAACCGCATCTGTAGGAGGCGCTGTGTGAGTATGGGGAGTCTGGACCATTGTTACAAGCTATTCAGTCCCTGTACACCTTCAGTGAAAGCTTGATCCACCTTCCAGGAATAGGTTGGACGTGTTTCTGGTGGGTGTTGAACACTGCCCTTTCACACAGTATCTGTCAGTCTGTCGTAGCGAAGAAAGAGCTGAGTAAAATAGCAGATTTAACAATCAGTCTATGTTCCTCCCCTCACCTATGGTCACAAGCTTTGGGTAGTGATCAAAAGAATGAGATTGTTGATACAAGCGATTGAAATAAGCTTCTTCCAAAAGGTGGCTGGACTCTCCCTTAAAGATAGGGTGAAGAGTAGCAAGGAAGAGGGAGGTCTGGTGTTCTCTGCTTAGACTGTTGCCCCTGCAACCCAGCTCCAGATAAGCAGAAGAAAATAGATGGATAATCATATTAACTATAGTCATGAACTAATAATGACTGTTTTAAATTCAAATTTATTTATTTGTCCCAGCTACATGACCAAGGTACCTGTCAATATTTTTTTCTTTTCTTTTCTCTGAGGCTGTTAAAAAATGAATTTATTTTCCCAAATTACTGCAGAGGGATTTGGCAAATATTTGACAATATTTTTAAGAAAAATACCTGTTCTGCCTTACAGCTTGATAAACAAACTGTCTTTATTCCATGAAGTGATATGATGCAATACTGAGATGTGTTATTGTGACTATAACAGAGTCTGTCAGTCAGAGTAATAGTAAACATCTTTGAGTTTGACTTTTTTGGTCTGTAACTGTCCAGTATGGGGTGGCAGCGTTGCTTAGTAACCACAGCACATGACTGACCTTATCGGTACAGTCATAAAAATGTATGAAGTCCCCCTACTCATTTACCCTTCTCTATTGAGCTCTCTCTCTTTCCTTCCCTTGCCCCCTCTCCCTCTCTCGCCCTCTCTCAGGGACACAGTGTAGAAGAACCCATAGAACAGAGATAGAACGAGAGAGTACGCACAGTAGGGTGGTAATGAAGGGCTATACTTGACACATGCCACAGACGGCATAAAGCAGCATGGAGAGAGGGAGGGCGTGAGCGGTGAGGAGAGCATCCATTGACAGGAAGATCGCGAGCTATGCTGGAAAAGCAGAGTGTGGGAGCAAGTTCTCTTGCATAGAAATGTTTTCATTAAGCCACTTATGAAAACAAGTAAAACCTACAGATTTAAGAAACATGCACACTGCATTTGGATTATGTCTTTGGAGTGCTTTCGGTATCAAATCTCTGTGATCTACTTAGCTGATGTAAATCTGTGTTGTTTACAGTGTCTTAATCTGGGATTAATCCCTAGAACATATTTATTGAATTGACAAAGTATTATGCAGCAGAGGCTGTGCGAGGTTTTCTGAGGCCTTTGTGAAACAGGAGCAGTGCTAATGATTCCACACAGGACGTTAAGCACCACGTCTGTCAGCTCATTGACACAGTATCACAGCAAATGGCATTTCCTGCAAAGTGCTGTTCTGTTGTTCCCACAGGGACCACAGATGTTAGCCTTGCTGTCGCCACCATCACCATCTTTTCACCCCGACAACATCTGCACAGCTGTGTTGTCAGCTGAAACGCTGCAACTCGCTCTTGAACTGTTGACAGCTAGGGGCAGGTCGGCACAGATGGCAGGAGGGGGTGTCAGGGGACTGGCACCGGGTGGGTAGGGGAGGTGGCAGGTAAAGTGCGGGGCTCCCATCTGGCCTTGATGCTGGCGATCTGCCCCGGGGCATCTCCAATGTTTCCTTGACAGAAAAACTGTCAGGAGTTGGAAGTCACCTTGCGCAAAATGTTGTACTCTCTGGGAGGTTTCAGTGGAGTCGGTGGGCAGGAGGGGGTTCAAACGATCCAGCCTGTGATCATTTTAGCACAGACTGGAAAGAAAAGCAAGGGGAACTAACATACATAATTATTCCATACCTCCTAATGTGTGAGGTGACATTAAAAACCTCCTCTGATGAAAACTTCAAATATCCATGTGGTGGTAGTTACACTACTGTGCAAAAGTCTTGAGTCTTGTTTGCATTTCACTTTCAAGAGTCAAACTTTGACATTTTTAAAGTGATCACAAAAGTTCACCAAAGCTTCTGAAGATGTTTAAAAGTTTCCTTTCCCATCATTTACAGTTCAGTCCTTGTACCATTTTCAGAGGAATGTTTTGTCTGTTAAGCCACTTAAAATGGACCCATGAGTCATACAAGCATGTTGCCTGACTGACAACAGACATAACAGCAAAGATCCTGTTGCAAAAACACATATTTAGTTTTACAAAATACGTGAATTTACAAAAAAACAAAATTCCAAAAATAACAAAGTTTTGAGAGGTACAAAATAGTATTTTGCACCAACAAAGTGATTCCCAAAAAGCTATTAGCTGAAAACTTGGCATATCTAGGGTGTGCAGTGTGTCCTCAAAAATTTTGAGGAAACTGGACAAGCGGAGGACAAAAGAAGACCTGTAAGTCAGTGGTATGAGGGATTTTGTCAAAACTGATGGAATTATGAATCCAGAAAAGTACCATCAGGTTGTGTTCCACTGGCAATGCCACCGAGAAAGTGACTGATTGCCAGTGGCTTCATTTATCAGCATGACACTGATCCTGAACACACTACCAATACAGTAAAAGCATAACTAGATAGATAAACACTCAATCAGGACCATGACAGGCACCCAGTATCCAAAGAAGAGCTTTGGTCAGTCTACTTAAAGAAAGATCCTCATATCAAATTTTGACTTTAAACTTAGTTCAAATTGTACAAATGCTGTTTTTGCCTTTTTATAATGTATTTACATCTATTTTTATAAGTTAAAAAAGCGATGAGATGGTCACATAGTACTGTATTTCATAGAGAATATACAGTGTGGGGAAAAGTATATGAGTATTTTTGTACTGGACAGGTAAAGTGAAGATGATCTACTTTTAAGATTAGGCTTAAAACTTTCCTTTTTGACAAAGCTTATAGTTAGGACTGGATCAGGTGACCCTGAACCATCCCTTAGTTATGCTGCTATAGGCCTAGGCTGCTGGGGGGTTCCCATGATGCACTGAGTGTTTCCTTTCATTCACCTCTTTTACTCTGTTTATACCCTATTGTGCATTTTCTCATTACTTATTAATAATCCCTCTCTCTTCCACAGCATGTCTTTTGCCCTGTCTCTCTCTCCTCAGCCGGCAGATGACTGCCCCTCCCTGAGCCTGGTTCTGCTGGAGGTTTCTTCCTGTTAAAAGGGAGTTTTTCCTTTCCACTGTCGCCAAGTGCTTGCTAATAGAGGGTCGTTTAGATTGCTGGGTTTACTCTGTAATTATTGTAAGGTCTTTACCTTATAATAAAAAGCGTCTTGAGGCGACTGTTTGTTGTGATTTGGCGCTGTATAAATAAAATTGAATTGAATTGAGTTAAGAACAACTCATGTATTACTATAAGTGCAATAAAAGCTTGCCAGCATATGTTAATCCATGCAAATGCTTTGATATTACAGTTTTGTTTTGTTTTGTTTTAATAGCTAAAACCTAGTTGATGTCTAGTGTCCAGCACCCTGGATTTTACTCTCCTGCTTAACAGCACAAACTTCGGAGGTGTGACCAGTGCCAGGTTTTCCTTCAGTCATGCAGAGAAACGTGGCAGTGTCACAGACGCCCAGAGCAGGACTTTAAATTATAAGGACAAATCTCAATTATATTATTTCTGTTAAAAGTGTACACTCACTTCACTGGGATACAATAAAATGGGTTCTAATAAAAATTTGTCTGTTCTTCTGCACAACAAGCAGAAAAAATAAACTGGAGCACCCACGCTGCATAGTGACAGTAATGATGAATCTGCTGAAATAAAAATGTTCTTCGGGATTATACACATCATTTTTCTGCGAGCCAATCGAGGGGTTAATATGTTCTAGTAAATTTTATCAACAAATCTCCAGACAAATTGCCAGAATAATGAAAATGTTCAGTGCTCAATGAACTGCTGCTCATCCTTTAAGAAAATGGTCTCACTGGCTGTACTGCAAACAGAGACAATTTTCCCTGACACACAAAAATGTCGTTTCAGACGAAAACACAAACAAAACAAAAATCACAAATAACTAAATGTAGTGACTGTATTGATATTAATGTGTAAAAAATACTTTGTTTAATATAGTTTAAATGCAACTATCCAACTGGTCTGAGATTTTGGATAATGAACCAGTTTTCCTGTCAAATATCTCTGGACAGGCTTACTTTGGTTCTCACTGCAGGGAAATTACATTTTCCATGTGAAACGTTCCCCAGTCTTGCTTCTCACTATAAACCATTTCTACCATGATGTCACCACTGCTTTTTGAAGTCCCATTATGAATCCTCAAGATGAGCCTTTTTTATCTTTGCCATCTTGGATATTTCAAACATATTTCAGGGGAACTGACTGGAAAACTGCATGCTCATTGGCTAACAATCAGTCACTAGCCATTAGCTAAAAAGCTTTCCCTGGTAAAGATGAATTTTTTGAGTGCAAGTTATCTAATATAACCAAGTTAAGCATGTGTGGTGTCTCCAGGATAAAACACATTAGAGTCAAACTAAGATGTGGTAAACTGGATCATGATCAGAAAAAAGTATTATGGTATATGGTAGTTGTAGAATTACGTTATGTGAAGTTTAAGTTCAATAAGGAATGACTGTTATCACTCATCTGCCTGCTTTAGGCTGCTACTCTAGTCTTTATATCACTTCCACATTGCCACGCTGACACAATTGCTCTCATCCAATCATCTTCGTGCCCAGCTTCTCCAAGCCAGCCTCCATTCTCCATACTGTAAATCTCAGTGCTCTTCTGTCAGTCTGCTTTTCAGACCATCATCCATGCAATGGTGTCCACGTATTTGCATGCTGTTAATTGCCTTTCCAATCATTCAGACTCAGGTAGCATCACCTTGTATTCCAGCATGATCCTTGTCCAGTGTAGGAAGGTCTTCTGTGGAACACCAAGAAAAGTGGATCCTGCATTGCATTGCGGCACCCAGTCCCAGTGCTGCGCATCCTCGAGAGCTAGTCTTTTTGGTGGGTCAGTGATGGACTGGGGAGGAGCCAGTCGGCTAGGCAGCAGCACTCATTGTCAGACCACACACTGCTGTAGTCGTGCATGTGGCATTATGTGGCAAGAGTATGCAGGCAGCTCCTGGAGGATGAACGAACTGATACCATTGACTGGCTCTCACAGTCGCCTGACCTAAACCCAGTAGTACACTTCTGGGATGCTGTGCTTCGATCTATTCAACACTGCCAGGTTGCACCTCAAACTGTCCAGGAGCTTAGTGATGTCCTCGTCCAGATCTGCGAGGAGATCCCCCAGGACATCAGCCATTGTCCCACTGACAATATCAGGCATGCATATAAGCATACAAACCACCGAGTACCACTTTGAGTTGTTGCCATAAAAGTTTGGCAAAATAGACTAGCATAATGCATCATTTTTTCACTTTGATTTTTGAGTTTTTGAAAATTTTTGATGGAATTTCAAAAATTCAAGATGGCGCCACCATACCGAAACTCCATACCGAAACTCCACAGGAAGTTGATGTTCTATACTGGAAGTCAAATTACCTTAATGGCAGAAGTGGGTCTTCGTGTACTTATTCCAGTGCTTATTATGGTTTGTTAATTTACATTTTCAGGTATTTTTAACAGCTTTTATGTTCGTGTCTCAGGGGTTAGGGGTCAGGGTCAGGGGTAAAATTTAGCTCAGGAACTGACTCGAGCAATTTCCCAGTGATAAACTCACAAAGAAGACCAACTTCCTGTGAAGTTCAGGAATAGAGTTGAGGTATGGCGGCGCCCTCTTGCCTGCAGCCAGGTCCCTCTCAAAACTTTAGCATTGTTTTGTTCCTAACGCACCACCCAGTCCATATTGGCATAGATATCTAGCATGATTTTTTTTTTTTTACCATTACGATTGGATGTGTTTGCAAAGTGTTCCTTTAATTGTTTTGAGCAGTGTATAACAGCTTGAGTCATTTATTTAAAAAAAGTGATAGGCCATACATTAAAAAATAAAAAAAATTAAACTCCATGATGCCTCATATTGATGAAGTTACATAATAATGGCATTTAAGTGTGTACTGTTACCACCGGTGGTTTCATTCGTTTGTGTCATCTCTTTTTTAGCATAAAGTCTACAATTTTCCTTTGCAGTCGTAAAAGCAGCCCAGCATTTTCAATGGCTTTCTGTTAGATCGCCTCTGTTCTTCACCTGTTGGCTGATTCTCTTTATTGATTCTCCACTTGACAATCCAGACTGTTTCGATTCCAAATTACAATCCTTAATGTGTCTTATAGGCATTCTCCTCTTAGATGAGAAATCAAATTGGCCCAGTCAAGTGTGGAGTTTCTAGGGATTCTAGATACCCAGAATAATTAAATCCAGCACAACTTTCTTCACGCCTTGCTCGTGAATCATCAGCTGCCTCCACTGCTTGGCCATCTGAATCTCATACATGTCACTGTCAAAGGCATAGAGCTTTTCTCTTGATTATTCCATCTCGCCTCTCCAGAGCAACCACTGCTATTCAGCTGCATTACGTTGTCTTTAGAGTTAATTTGTCCCTGCTATCCCAAAATTTGAGGTTACGTTTTTTTCTATGTCACTGTATTTCTTCTGCCTTCAGTACTTCATGAAAATGGCACCATCTACAGGTTTTAGGGTCATACTATCAGAGCAAGTGGTTTGCAGGTAGTAGACCACCACAGTTTCTAGTCCTGCTCAGAGAAATAAGTTCACTCTCATGCTAAATCTCATAAGAGGTCAGAATTGGCAGTTCACGTGTGACAATGGGGTCACGGTCAAGGTTTCTCTCAATATTAGTCACAACAATGCCACCTGGGGATCCCCCCTGGGGAGTGGGCCACCCTGCCATTGGCTTGTTCTCCACAGCAACTAAAAGAAAAGCAATCGTAACCTATTAAGATTTGCAAATCTGGATATTGCAACAATGAAAGAGAGCTGCGTGCTTAACAGCCACACCAATAAAATACTCAAATTAACAAAAACAAACAAACAAAAAAAAAAAAAACACAGATGCCATATCAAGGGAATAGTGCCCATGATCCCAACACCAGAAGTAGACCTTGAAATGATGGGAATAACAGGCGCTCGCTGTGGCACTTTAACTCAATAGAACCTCGTCAGGACTCAAAGGTGCTGAAATGAGGTGATTTCCCCAATCAGACGCTCCAGCTGCCCAGTGGCAGTGAAATACTACAGGTAAGAGTGAAGCAAAAACAATCGTCCACATGGACAACAATGATTCATCATCCATGTTTACTTTATCTGTGCTTTCTGCTTTTCCTGTTCCCGTCTCTCACACCCTAAAGTCCAGGCAAGCTGACATGACATGATGGTTTCAAAATCTTTTCCATCTTTACTCACATTTCTGCTTCTGGTCACAAGTGCTTCATTTTCTGTGCTTCATCAGCCTCCAGTCTCTTTTGTAGGCCACGTCTCTTCTCTCCAGGCCTCCAATGGCCTTGTTGCAGGCTCGCTCTCCTGTCTTCTGGCCTCCGAAGGCCTCTGAGCTCTATCACAGGTTCTCTCTCTATCTCTCTCTTCTCTCTCCAGGCCTCCAATGACCTTCCAAGATTATTGCAAAATCTCTCTCTCCTCTCTCCTGGTCTTGGATGCTCCTCGACCCGAATTGCAGGCTCTCTGCTCTCTCCTGGCCTCCAATGATTCTTGAGCCTTAATGGTACAGTAGGCTCATTCTCTGGTTTGCTTCACTCTTTCCTCTGCTATCTAGAGTATTCCCTCAGTTTCTCTTAATTTCAGTTCTTGCTGTGCCTCAAATATTCATGTTTTATTGAGTCAAATTTTGTTTTTTGGTGAGTCCTGTCGTAATGTCTATCACAGCTGAGATTACATTCTGCTATGATGTGCCATCGGATAGTTTAACTGAATTTTGTAACAATTAATCATGTTCAATTCTTCCAAATGATCACTTCTTAATAAAATTAAGCTTATGTATAAGCTTAATAAGGAAGATCTGTAATAAGTTAACATCATTGATCTAGTCAATCATCTTCTTGCCAATTACCTTCAAGCTAATCAGCCAGGCATTCTGTGTACTTTAAATCCCTATGGTTCATTTGTGAAACCCAACTCGTCTCTCTCAGTCTCACTCTGGTAATGCAGAGCTCCAGCCAAGTCTCCATCTTCATCTTCACCACCAGCATCTAAACACTGTCCTAATTCCTATTACCACTGAGCTTCTGCTCTGTTATGATTGGTTGTCAGAGTCTAAGTGCCAGATCGCTTAATTGAATTCTGTATCTCAATAAATAACGTTCACATATTCCATGCATTATAGTTCTCAAGAAAATATTTGTTACTGACTGAAGAACTAAGCTCACAACTGTCCCCCAAGATGAAAAATCACACAGGAGAAGCTGACTGAGCAGCTATGCAGATCACAATGGCTGTTGATGGCAGCACGGGGCGTCGCTCAGTGGGGGCTCCGGGTTTGACCTGGAACGGATGCAGGGCAGCGGGCCAGTGCAGAAGAAAAGCGCTTTACGGATGGAGCATGTGGTCAGGTCATCTCTACTCCATCTCTTCCCCCCACCTTCACAGCTCCCCCTTAATCCCAGTCTTAAAGCTTCCTCCCTCCCAACCTCCTTCCCTTCTCTCACCTCCCTCTCCCTCATCCAGCTCACCTCGACCCCCTCCTCCTGTTTCTAGCATACCGTGAGGAAATGCCGCCAGATGCCCAGTGTCTAAGACAGGCATTATGTTCTTAGAGGATGTCCTGGTAATTCTGGTTTTTGCCAGGCTGCTGATTATTATCATGTTGTCTAGAAGTGGTGAGGATGACGAGACAACAGGTAGCCATCTCTGCTGCCTTATCACGTGATGCAGCAGTCTATGCAAAACAAGATCTTACACACCCAGAGGGGACACATGGCTGTTTGTTGTATATTATGAAGAGATGGGAACAAGATCTGTGGAATAAACAGACAGATGTATAAATAATTATATTAGTGTACTCATTGTTATTAATAGTATTATTAGCAGTATTCAGGGGATATCTAAATGGGAGCCCACCAACAGCAGCATTTAGTGTTGTATTTTATAAACATGTTACTCATCAAGAATTTAAAACTGGAGGAGCAGGATTTCATTTACTATAAGAAAATGTGTCAATCATGGGGACTCGGGGAGAAAGTGGTTTGTCAGAGCCTGAGGGGGCCACACTGACCTAAATACAAAATAGTCAACAGCAATAATACACTCACCAACCAAACGAGAACACTGGGGAAACAAACGTTTAACTCTGCAGTTACAGTACCAGTGAAGACACCACAACTGGGAATCCACAGAATAGAAGGCAGATTTAATATTTCAATAAAAAACATGTCACCAGTACAGTACACAAAATAAGATTTTCTGCATGTAATATCCACATTTCTATCCTAGGAAAATATGTTTTTAATCTACCAGTAGATTGGTAACTAGCGTTCTTCCAAGGAAATCCCTTTGTTATTCCTATTGTTTACATGAGGTTTGGACAGATGTTTTTGCCTTATTGTTATTGGCATATGGCTTTCGTGTAAAGGGTTAACAAAGATTGTTAAGATTAAAGTTGAACCTTCCCAGCCAAGAGGATTTTTCAACAGCTCATCAGCAGTGGCGCATCCAAGGACTGAGTCAGTGAAGTCTGATGCCATCATGTGGTCAGGGGCGGTGTTGCGGGTGAAGTCAACCAGCCTGTAATGCTCTGGTTATCTTGTCTTAATATGTTAACATGTTGTAATATGTTATCAGGGGTCTTATCTTAAGATAGTGGTGTGTTAATGACAACCACTGCTTTAATTTGGACAACAGTTTGAATGATTTCCACAAAATTTACAGTGGTTTTGAAAAACCTCACAATTGCAGTTAAACAGAAGAAGTGTAGTTTAATAATAATTCTGTTTTATGGTGAATTTAGGACCAAAGAGCAGTGCAATATTCCTGTTAATGTTAAATATTAATGTGAAGGACGAGAAAGCTTGAGTGTCTCCTAAAATATAGTCTTTATTTTATATGAAACTATAATACATTTGATCACAGTTTAAAGCACAAAACACCCAACATGTCCTCCAACCGAAACGTAAGCATCCGTCGTTTCTGCAGGTCCCCGAAATACGACCTATATTTACGTTTCCAAACGACCGCGCCCACCTCAGGCATCGCGTGTTGTACGGACCTGTCCGTGGGTAATGTCGCCGTGGCTCGGAGGATAGAATAGTAATCTATCAGTGTGAACGTTCATGGTTCGCCTCCAGCCTGTCATGGTATCAAATGATAATATAATGACTTCTGTACATGAATAACAAATGGTTGAGGTTAGGGTAGTGTGAGGAATGTGACGACATCGATAATTTTGTCGTTTTCTGTGGTCTGCCGCGAAAACCGAACTCGTTACTTAAACGCACTTTTGTCCGCGACCGCTAGGTGTCGCCTTTTCCCCTTTCAAAACGTAAATATTGGTCGTAATCCGTGACTGCAGAAACGACCAATGCCTACGTTTTCACTTTGAGGACAGGCTGCATTATACAGCTGTACAATGAAATTGGAGGGCCACTCCCATTCGGTGCATAGGCTAAAATAC
>VOQJ01009532.1:9204-26715 GCA_015052665.1 Apistogramma diplotaenia
TTTAGAAGCTGCTAAAGTAGACTGGAAAAAGATTTTGTTGCTCTAAAAAAAAAAAAAAAAAAGCCCTCCGTACAGCTAGGACATCTTACTATTCATCATTAATTGAAGAAAATAACAACCCCAGGTTTCTTTGAAGCACTGTAGCCAGGATGACAAAGAGTTAGAGCTCTGTTGAGTATTTCTTTCACTTTAACTAGTAATGACTTCATGTATTTCTTCAGAAAAATAAATTAGCCATTAGAGAAAATGTGATTTATCACCAGTTGTTTTGACTCTCTTGCAACAATCTTGAGCTTTCGGAGTTAACTTCAATAGTTACTTCCAGCAAACCATCAACATGTTTATTTGACCCTATTCCCACCAGAGTGCTCAAAGATGTCCTTCTATTAATTGTTACTTTGATACTTCAATCTTAAGTATAATCAATCTGTCTTTATTGGTTGGCTATGTACCACAGGCTTTTAAGGTGGTAGTAATTAAACCTTTACTTAAAAAGCCATCACTTGAGCCAGCTGTTTTAGCTAATTATAGGCCAATCTCAAATCTCTCCAAGATTCTTGAAAGAAATCTTTAAAACATTAAAGCCTTGATGACCTCTAATTTCCTGCTTCTAAATTCAGATAAAACTGAAGCTCTTGCACTCTGCCCCACAAATCTTAGAAACATGGTGTCTAACCAGATTCTTACTCTGGATGGCATTACCTTGGCCTCCAGTAACACTGTGAAAAATCTTGGAGTCATTTTTTACCAGGATATACTGTATCCTTCAATGCACATATTAAAGAAATATGTAGGGCTTCTTTTTTGTATTTGTACAATATTTCTAAAATTAGAAATATCCTGTCTCAAAGTGATGCTGAAAAGCTAACTCATGCATTTATTACTTCTAGGCTGGATTATTGTAATTCATTATTATCAGGCTGTCCTAAAAGCTCCTCGAAAAGCCTTCAGTTGATCCAAAAGCTTGAGTACTGACAAGGACTATAAAGAAAGAACATGTTTCTCCCATATTGGCTTCTCTTCACCAGCTCCCTATTAAATCTAGAATAGAATTTAATATTATTCTTCGCATGTACAAAGTCTTGAAAAATCAGGCCACATCTTATCTTAAAGTCCTCATAGTACCATATCACCCCAATAGAGCACTGTCAGACTGCTGGCTTATTTGTGGTTGCTAGGATACTTAAGAGTAGAATGGGAGGCAGAACCTTCAGCTTTCAGGCCCCTCTTGGAACTAGCTCCCAGCTTGGATTCAGAGACAGACACCCTTACTAATTTTAAGATTTAACTTTAAACTTTCCTTTTTGATAAAGCTGGCAGATAGGGCTGGATCAGGTGACCCTGAACCATCCCTTAGTTATGCTACAATAGGCCTACGCTGCTGGGGGGTTCCCATGATGCACTGTTTCTTTTCATTCACCTCTTTTACTCAATTTATACTCCACTCTACATTTAATCATTTGTTATTGTTAATTTCTGTCTGTCTTCATCACCGTGTCTTTTGTCCTGTCTCACTGCCCTAAGCCCCAGTGACTGCCCCTCCCTGAACCTGGTTCTGCCGGAGGCTTCTTCCTGTTAAAAGGGAGTTTTTCCCTCCCACTGTCACCAACTGCTTGCTGATAGGGGGTCATTTTGATTGTTAGGTTTTCTCTGTATTATTGTAGGGTCTTTACCTTACAATATAAAACACCTTGAGGCAACTGTTTGTTATGATTTGGCACTACATAAATAAGATTGAATTGAATTGTCTGCACTGAATATCAGTTGTGTTTGTTTCTTAATGTGATACATTTGAATGAAAACTAGATCAAACTAGATTGATGTTCAGGACTTACAGTCACGGCTGCAGATTGGGGTGGAGCCGCTCCACTTCCCATTTTTTAAGCACACACGTCTGGCTGAGCCTCGCATGTTGTATCCAGAGTAGCACTCATATATGGTCTCGTTATCCACAAAGTACTTTTCCTGAGGGGGTAAGACAGATCCATACTCCAGCACATTGGGGTCCGGGCATTCAACCACTGTGAAACAAAACAAAATAAAACAAAAAACCCTATATCGTTACTATGTTGTTATCAAGTAGTATGAAGCAAGTGAGAAACATTCCTACTCACGCCTGCATTTCTGAGGTCGAGATCTTCTGGGTGATGGCTTCCAGCTGCCATTACGCTGACAAAAACGGGTCAGTTCTGGGTATGGATAATAGCCCTGAGGACAGCGGTAGACCAAGAAGCTGCCAGTCTCCAGGTTCTTACTCAATGTGTAATTCCCTCCTTGAATTTGCACATTCTCCTCTGTGCAATCACATCGTACCCCAATTCCTGAAAAAAAAAAAGTCCTCAGTTGCTAAAAACTAAAATGTAACAGTCTTTTCAAACACATAAAAACACCACTAAATTATAAAAAATAATAAATGCAGTGAGGTTATCATGACAAAAAGTTTTATTCCATGTTTTACTTTGTGAAATAATGTTTGTATTACAAATATTACAAATGTTATATTTAAATGTGTTATACTGTGAATCTATGCATGAGCTTATTCACATAAAGATTGGAAATAGAAACTGTTTAAAATATGAAGAAGAATAAAGCAGAAAAACATGTATGTAAGTGTAAGTGTTTTTTTGTTAAATACAACCAACTGGTAAAAAGTTAGCTCTTCCCAAAAGGTTATTTATTTATTATTTAAAACAGATGTAATAGAAGAATTCCGATATTTAATGTCTACATTTTTAAAAGTGACACTATTTCTTTGAGCATTCCGTAATATCCAGTAAAATCAATTGGAAATATTTTTGTAGAGATTTACATTTTCGGAAAAATGTCCTTTGGAAGCAACGTAGCCTAAAATCTATAGCTTTACATATGTCTACAATGGGGAAAAAAAAAAAGAAAATTGAAGAAAAACGCATGAAACAAATTAGTGTTTTTGTGCGTTTGTTTAAATTACCAAAACATTTTAAATATTGTGTAGTTTTCACATTTGATGAGGCTGCTTTGTAAAGTTTTTATTTATTTATTTACACAATAATGACGTCATGTTGAGATTATAAAATTATTTCCCTTCAAGAAAAAATAAGCAGGCAGGAAAATCTGCAGATGCACAAACTGATGTTTGGAAGGATTATCTAAACCTGATTTTTGTGAAATGTTCAGTTATTATTCTTATTTAAACTTTTAAAAATTCTGAACATTGACCAGTTTTCATATCTATACCATAAAAACTCAGTTTGATGAAGTGTGTAAACTTAAATACAAGACAAAAAAATTATTGGAAATGCAACACTGCATATAATTTTTTAAAAATCGAATCTTAAAGTATCTTACCCATCGAAAGGATACATGAAAGTGCAGCAAGCAAACCACAGAGGAAAGGAAATCCCATCCTGATGCTTAAGCTGGGAAACAGTTTCAAAATGAGAGTGTAGGAGTTGTTGACTTATTTCATAATACACATGATGTTTAGAGAGCGGGGATGGACAACGACCGTCCTGGTATTTATTAACTTTATGACCAGGAAAAGAAGATCAATACATGTGTGTCACAGAAAACACTGAAAAAAATCCCACAATTCCATATTTATGAATTCCTATATACAGTACAACCATTTTCCCAGAAAGCTGGAGCATGATGTGCAGTGATTATCTGTAAGTTTTCAATATATGATGATGTCAGCAAGAACAAGCAGTCTTTTGGTTTGATGCTCAAAAATAAATAAATACATAAATAAATATTCTGGTAGAGCATCTACCTACCTGAATAGATTTATTAATGATGAGATTTGCTATAAAAAAGTGTTTTTGTATCTTTCAGAAATAAAGATGGAGAGAGCTTCATCAGTCTGTGAAAGACTACGTGAAAAACTAGTTTAACAAATGAAGAGTACACAAGGCACGCGGCCAACAACTGATACTGAATGGCTGCAATCTTTGAACTTTCAGCTGGGAACACCAAAAACAACTCCAAACAACACTGTGCACATAGTTAAAGAGCGCAGAAATGATTTAACCTTAAATTATATAACCTTAAGCAAGTTTTTTGATTCAGCATTTTCCATTATTTATACAACCACTCTCACACTGTTGCAAAAATTTGCGTCATCATTTCCCAAAAGCAGCAGGCCTTCAAACTAACACATCGATCCAGTTATTGATTAAACACCCTGCTGTACCTCCGATTTTCACCTTGTTTAGTAGATTATTTTTTGACCTTGTTTATTTTACTTTAAGTTATTGTTTGTTTTGCAAATTTACAGGCCACATAAATTAAAAGCACAATTACTTTTATATTGAAAAAAAAACCCAGAATACAATTATTTGCAAATTTAATCAACCCATATTTTATTCACAAAATAATATAGATAACATGTCACATGTTTAAGCTGAGAAAATGTAACATTTTAAGAAAAATATTGTTTCATTTAGAATTTGTACTAAAAAGAAACAGCTGTAGGAAACAATTTAGTAACATTTCTGGATATAAAAAGAATTTCTCAGAAGTAAATATGGGCAAAAATTTTGCAAAAAAACAAAAACAAAAAAACCACATCTGTATATTGCAGAACAATTTCAGAATGATGTTTGTTAAGGCTGTGAATATCTAATCACCTACTATGCATAATATCAAAAGATTCAGGGAATCTTTTTCACTGGGTGATTTTGGTGATTTTCATATTTATATGGTGGACAGAAACATTTTATTTTTCTAGCATGTTTTCCCTTTGCATACTTGCTGGACTGGTAGTCACCAAATTTCAGCTATTTACAAGCCAAACAAACCACCACACTTACGAGCTTTTCAGATTAGATGGATTTATATTTGCAGTAGTGTGACTGCATGGGGGCCTTTCTATATAAACATTAGTAATGGGACTTGATCAAAAATTTTAATCGAGTTAATTACAAGGTCTGTAATTAATAAATCACAATTAATCACAAACCATCCAAAATAATTTTAATGAATGCGCTCAGCTTGAGTCTATTACACAGGACACAAGTGAAATGGAATAAATTTTTTTTCTTTCCTACACTGTAGAGGGTGACTGCTCTTACACCGAAACAAAAAAAATTATATACTCAAGGGTTACAGTGGGACTTAGAAGGTAGGCGAACCCTAAAGTCAGTTTTCATGGCTCTGCACAGGGAAAAGATTGACAATATCTATTGTGAGCTCTAGTAGACGTTCTTGGTGATCAGCTGACATCTGCTGGTGCTGCTGCTCTGAGGTTTATTGCTCTTTGTGCATGAACAGAATTCAACTTGAAGGAAGGGAAGCAAAGCAGAACACAACATACAACACCGGGAACAGACTGCTGTCAAAATTATACAAGTGAACAAAAGATAAAATGCAGACTTGACACGTGAGGTGGCAAGCACACATCGGGAACCTAAACTACATAGAACCTACCACACCACTCTGGGAAAAGAACCTAAACACAAGATGCGAGACGAGGGACCGATACATGAGAAACAAACACACACACAGGAACACAGACAGAACAGGAGGACATGGGAATCAAAATAAATGTGTAAACTGTGTAAATTCACCACAGTACATTGATTTCTGTCTAGACCTCAAAGGTGCTTTCCAGTTACGTACTCAATAAGAAAACTTTCTAAAGTTGGGTGGGTAGGTGCTACAATAAAAAGCACCTTGAGGCTACTGTTTGTTGTGATTTGGCACTGAATAAACAAAATTGAATTGAACAGGTGGCCAAACCAACTGAACTGGCTCCTTTCAATGTGGTGAAGCACCCTGTCTCTAAGGAAGAGGCCAGCCACCCTTTGGAGGAAGCTCACTTCTGCTGCATTTATTTGCAATCCTATTCTTTTGGTCTCTACCCAAACCTTGTGGCCCCAAGCGAGGGTTTAAATTATATAAAAAGGCTGGAAATACCATCTGTAAAAATGATCAAGGCATGATGATGCTCCTTAAAACCGTCCATTCCAGTTTGAAACTTTATAAGAGCCATTTTCTCCAAGAATTTCTCGAAGACGAGGTTCAGATTTGTGCTTGTGTTTCTGTCTTTGAGCACAAACAAGCACACAAAACACACATTACTTATCTTATTAATGAGATCAAGCTGAGTAGTATAAAAGTACAATGACAATAGCTCCATGCTTTACTCACCACCAACTACAAATTCTTCTAATTTAGATTTGACATCTGGTACTTTGCCATCCAAAAAGTCAATAATGTTGACAATCTCATGTAATTCAGAGGAAAAAAAGATGATTTCATAGTTTGGGGTCACGGTATAGGATGAAATCTGTTGGTACATAAAGAAAATCTGTTACATACAAAGTGATTATCTGACATGGCATGTTTTAAGAACTCAGCATATGCAATGGTAGCATCCATCAATAGCCATCTGTAGGTTCACCTCATGCACACCCTTATGGGCTCGACACACGAGACGTCACTCCCTCTCCATTCATTTCCTATGGAATTTGTGCAATGAGGCGACAATCGCTTGCCCTCCCCCAGCCAAGTTACCAGCATGAGAAATTTTATGCTCAAACACTTAGACGTGCACACATTAAAAGATGAAAAGTGTCGCATGGAACTAAAACCAATTAGCAAGGGTTTCATTGACTAGTGAGTGAAAGGTATGCTACACGCTGCAGTCTGCAACCACTTTCAACATGAAGGAAAGCATTATTTTAGCTGTTGATGGCTTTTGTATATTATATTATACTTCACACAGTGATTATGGAGATACACAGGAAAATGCATTGGTTTGGGAACTTGTTGGCACCAGGGTGAAGTTGTCTGGTATGTTTTCTCCACTTCCCAATTTTCTCCACCTCATCTTTATTGCATTGTCTGACATGGACTGCTTTGAAAATGTCAAAATCCCTCCAATTTCATAACCAATTAATTTCTTCACAAGTGATGCGAGAACGCGATTTGCAATGCTGCCATCACTATCGCAACCCGTGCTTGGGTTTCACCCCAGTGGCGATGAGGGCCATTTGTTGCTGTCGTTTCCTGTCTCTCTGTGTGTCAAACCCATAAAACCTCTAAACTCACAATTTGCAAAGCAATCCTAACTCTAGTTAGGATGACTGACTGACTTTGGAAATTCAGCATGATTGACTAGCACAGAGAGAGTTCTGTGGCAGTTTACCATAAAAAAAAGCTTTGAGCATATTTATAGATTTCCACAAACCGGCATGCCTGTGTTTTTCTCATCTTTGTAATAAGTTTTGCGACAGTGTTTCTGGATTCATCGACATGCATTTCATTGATGCTCTCACCAATATCCACACCAATGTAAATATTTAATGTCCCGTTTTTTGAAATCCTGATGTCTTTCCCCTTCTGTGTGTCCCCTGAACAACAAAAGATACTGTATGTAGACAAAGCATTGTCATTCTTGATAGATAATTATACAGACAGCAGTTGGTTTTAGATGGAGTTAATTAAAAAGAAGCATACATTATTATATTATCATTATTTCTCCCATTACACACATTGTTAGCAGCTTTAACTGAAACAATGTAACAGTGGACCCACAAAATAGTAATGTTGAATAGGGATGTTGCAGTTACCAAATATGAGCTCAACAGGGCAGTCGTGCCCACAGAAAAGAACTCTGAGGAAAATCTGCGCCAGTGTATCACCACAAGACTATTGAAATTGGGACTTTTAACGTCAAAATCAAAATAGAACTTCTTATGAAAAATGATGACAATCTAATATATACTGAACAAAAAGAAATAAAGAGTTACAAAATATTGTATGAGAAATTCACTGAACTGAACCAGTCAGTGTAACTTTATTTGAAAGGTATTAAAGGTATGGCACTGCAGTGGTTTGACCTGTATCAAAACACTGATGTACAGGGGATATGGTTGGGGTTTCTATTAGAGTATGAGTAATTTAATTTGTTATCAATACATGTTATAATGAAGAGCTAACCCTGATCGAGGGCGTGCTTGAATGGGCTTCTTTTAAAAATACAGTAAAACACAGCTTGAAGTTGATTTGTTGGTTTTACTCCAGAAAATGGTGAATTCTGAATAAATCTATGTACAGATGAGTTGAAGTCCAGAACAGCATAACTGACACTTCTTACATCACTGATGGGTGCATTTTGAAAATAGGCATCAAGAAAAACTCCAAAACAGCATTTGAGTATTTAATTTTCCAGAAACTCAAGTGGTGCATAGTCCTGGTCTTTCTTTGCAAGTACAGACTTTAGAAAAGGGACGACTCTGAAAAGATTAATGTGGAAATCTCTGGATGTCCTTTCTGACTCTTTAACACCACCGTCCCTGCACACTTGCTGGCTCCCCCAGCTGACCAGTGCAACCTGTGAAAACAAACAAAACAAACAAACAAACAAAAAAAACACTTAGTCATTTAACACATTTAACAAGAATTACATTATATATATTAATTGTAGTGGACATTTTCCAAAAGCTGATAGTTGTGATATACTGCTGCTGTATGATCAAAAAGTTATTTTCCTTTGTTTATGACAGGAGATTGTAGCCAAAATTAAAATACAGTGTCTTTGATTGCAGCTGGTATGTTGCAGCTTACCTGTATGGTGCGATGTTCAAAGTCTTTGAACACAGCACCTCCAGAGTCACCTGTACCAAGAAACACAGAAATACATATTTTAAAAATTAGCCGTTGGAGTATAAAACTTCATATTAAAGACGAAACATACCTGTACATGAAATATGATCTCTGAAAGGTTGCAGACCGCCGGTGCATATGAAGTTATCTGTCACAGCTTCCCTCAGTGTTTCCTGAGTTATGCCCTCTACACCTACTGCATGTTTGATGCATTCGTATCTCTGCATTGAAGAGTTGGAAGAAGAACCGAAGCTCAATCTGAGTCTTAGGTTTCAGGTAAAGAATAAAGAACATGGGCTAATATACATAAATATACATGTGCAACACAGATCACCAATATAAAACTTACATTTTCGCCCAGCTTGGGATGGACATTTTTTATGTCTACCCCATTCACCCCCTTCTTTGTCAGGAAATTGAGTCCTTCAAGTTGATTGTTTAGCAGAAGTTTCTCTATAGATGGCAAAGACATAAAAACACAGTCAAGCCCCTCTGCAACCTATATTGCCCTTGCAGTGTGGAGGCAGGAGTATTCGGTGGCAGCATACTGTGATTTTTTTTCTTTCAGTTTTTACCTTTATTTAACAAAGCAAGCCACCATTAACAAATTCTTATTCACATAAGGCAAAGTTTCCACATGAGAGCACAGCACAGGCACAAAAACATACTGGAGTGAGTGGAAATTACTCTTCTTCCAAGATACAATACTAATTAGGTTGTACTACTGCCTCAGTGGGACCCACTCCTGAATCCAGATTGTGCTGCCTGTGTCTTCCAATCAGATGCATGAGAGACATGTTTTTGGACATCTTGGCATGGCATGCAGACCCAGCACTTCTTGTACTGGATGAGGGAGAATGTCTCCCTCTGGTGTGGCCTCTGTACCCACTGTACCCACTGTCCATCCACATTGGGCCCGTTGAACGAGACAGAGCACCACAACAGATATGTATTTGGATTGTTTCACCAAATTGGTAGAAGCCTTTCCCTTGCCCATGTCACAAGCTGGCTTGATTGTAATCTGTCCCGGTCTGAACAGGACAGATTATATAATTGGCTTGTGGGCAGTTTGACACTGGGAAGGAGGTCAATGGCACAATAGTAGGGACGATGTGGTGGAAGAGAGAGGGCCCTTTCTTTGCTAAAAATCTCCCGGAGGTCATGATATTCCTGGGGAACTCCAGTTAGGTTGTGGTCACCTCAGTGCGAGGAGTAGAGTGGCCATTGATGGGGGGAACAGAGTAAAGTATGCATCATGGGTGGCAAAACAAACTCCAACCTTAAACCCATTTATTGGCCCAGTCAATATGACGATTAGGCCTCTCTCTAGCCAGGGGTATCCTGAGAAGGCAAAGAAGGTCTGCAGTTCCCTATGATTACAAGAAATTACCAAATGTACTGGTCCTGGCTAATGCGTGGCTGGAGTAGCAACTGTTTACCCTTTTGTTCTGTTTATGTTCCTGTGTCTGCTTTGTCCCTGTGTCTTGGCCCTTTCTGTGTTTAGTTCTCTTCCCGTTGTTTCTTTATGTGTGGTAACTAGGTTCCCTTTCCTGCAGCTTTTAGAATTTGTTTTCCCTTAGTGTCCTTCCCTTGTGTTGTGGTGTCTTTTGAATTTGTTTCCACAGTATATATGTTCTGCTTCCTGAGGTGTCAAGTCTGCATTTGTATCTTGTTTGATCACTTCCTGTTTTGTCTTGACAGTCCCATATTCCCTGTGCTTTGTGTTTAGTTTTGCTTCCTCTGGGTCATTTGGATAATTTGTTTCACCAGTTGTTCCCTGCTGTCTCCACTTTCCCTGATTACCTAGTGTTTGTTTAAGGTCTCAGTGTTGTTTAGCTCTTTTTTGCATCATCATCTGAGTCCCCCAGTATTTCTCCCAGGCTTGGTTGAGAATGAGCCTCCAGCAAATGAAGCTGTTTGAGTTTAGCTTTGTGTTTCCTGTCCTGATTTTGGGTCCACACCATGCTCGTACACAGCCTAATTGTGACAGTCTTCCAGAGGTGGAAAGTAACAAAGTACAAATACTTTGTTACTGTACTTACGTAGATTTTTCAGGTATCAATAGTTTTCTCGAGCATTTATTTTTCTGACTACTTTTTACTTTTACTCCCTACTTTTTTTACACAAATATCTGTACTTTCCACTTATTACATTTCCAAAACAGACTCATTGCTTTAGGTTTGTCTGAGAAAAGTTTGCATTTCCGGTCACTGCGCCAAAGGATCTGAGCCTAACTAGTGCAACAATAAAACGTAAGAGACTATCACACTAGTGTATCGTCTATCACCGGGGCTTATCACATACAAAGAGATTAAAGGCGCAAACCAATATAATTTCTATATCATCTATAGCGCTACAGTACACTAACTTTGTGTAATTCAAAGAGTGTACGAAAATACTACAGTTTAACGTTTTCAGTTTGTTGTACTGTTTTTACAGTAAAGCTCTGGTGCACAGAGGCTGTGTTCATGGTCAGAGTTACAGGTTACATGAAGTGTGGCAGAGATGATCACAAATTTTGTTAGAGTGGGTTGCGTGATGAGTCACTCTGAGTGTTATGATTATGGACAGTTCTTTGAACTAAATGAAACAATGAGGGAAAATTGAGGTCACAGTTCAGGTAAGTGAAGACAACTGTTATAGACTGTGAATTCAATGTGATAAAGTTAAATTCAATTCAATTTAAAAACATTCAGATGCTAGTAAAGTGAGCCTGAGTAAGACCAGAGTAGATGATGAAGGAAGAGACAGTGGTGTCCTGTCTGTTGCTTCCACTGCCAGAAATAAGGGAGTTAACCCCAAGGTAGTCATACCTGGAGAAAAGGAAATCTCCCCTGTGCTCTCTGACCACATTCAGAGCTGTGCACAGAAATGTTTAACAAAGCCTACAGTCTGTTTAGGCAACATCACCCAGCTCTCTGTAAAATTACAATCTGTTTAGTATTCATCTAAGTTTGTGATGGAGTGATATAGCATGTACTGTAGGTAGTGTTACACCTTGTGATTCGCATGTTTGATCCACCAAATGTAGAGCAGCACTGGTCACCAAGGTGCAAGGTATGCAAATGGGTCTAGAAAAAAAACATTAATTCAAACAGGGCATTAAGATGTGTTTTATCAATATATTCCTGCAACTGTAATGGTACATAATCATGGCATGATTTCTTACCTCACTTCAATGGAGATTTGAACATGTTCCATCAGTTGGATGAGAGCCACATCATAGTCATAAAACTCTCTAATGTCTTTGTGCTTTTTAGCAGTAACATTGTAGTTTGAGTGAAAAAATATAGTTTTTGCTTTTTTAACTGAAAAAAAAAAGCAATAATATTAATGTGGTTAGAAGAAATTAGAAGTACAGTCAAACTAGTTCAGTAATGAGTTGACATCAACATATTTATCTATAATAATATAAAATAATTTTGATTACTTCTGCCTTGCTCATCTTTAATTTCAACAGTGACTTCCTCGGGTAGTGATCCATGTACGCAGTGAGCAGCAGTCAATACAAAGTCAGGGGACACCAGAGAACCCATGCATTTCTCCGGGCGGCCTTGAGCCTTAAATTTGAAATAAAAATAAAAAATATTATATACTTTAAATGAAACATGCAAAGGCTGAGATTTACATTATCAAACATTTCCCTGCTGAGTTAAATGAAACTGTGAATCTCTCACATTGTTATAAACAAATGCTATCCACGGATACATTTTCCTGTTGAGGCCATTGGGAGGGTTCTTATACTCTTTATAAAGTCCACAGAGACCTTTGACTTCCTCTTCATCTGTTAAAAAAACAAAACAAAAAACAAAGTACGGAATAATTAAAAATAGCAAATCCTGCATTGTGCATGGATGCAGCTTCTAGGTCAGAAAACTAAAGCCAGTTGGGAAGTGCCTTAAACCTGCATCCTGTTGGAAGGCCAGCAGATGACAATAAAGATGTCTATGGGAAAAATGTAAACAGGTCAAACTGACTGAAACATTAAATCTGTGGTGCCAAGATTTAAGATCTGTGCATGAAGCCACACACTCATCGGCTAATGACTTGTAAATCACAAGTCATTATTTGAAAACCAAGAATACTTCCTCTATAGGCTAATTTTCTTTTCTTTCAGTTTTCCAAGTTTACAAAATAATTTTGCTTGGTTTAATTAAAAAAATTAAAAGTCAAATTTTTACTTTGTTCCCATTTTTAGTTTCGTTTTAGGTAACTATAGTAACCTTGCTCAGCTTCTTCAATAAACACTTTCCCAGTGAGTCCGTGTAGATTTTTGTTGAATACATCACATCTATTTTGTAAAATACGGTGCACATTAGAGTCAGAAAGGGCAATAAAACATGGGCCTAGCTTGTGACTAAGAAGTTGCTGCTCAATGAGCATGCAGCTTAACAGTAAGATCTTGGTTTTATGATTTTTATTCTTATTTTGCTTCTATAGGAGTTTTAAAAATTGATTTTCAATTCTGTGAAGCACATTTTAGCATTAAGTTCTAGTATTTCGTAGTAGGAGCAGTATTGTATCTGTACGGTTAAGACTCAGCATTGAACATTAAATATTCGGCTACATTCAGTTTGAATTGCTGTATCTTGAATCCATCACATTACAATAAACTGCATTACACAGATCCACTGGGATACATTATCATATTTCTCTCACAGCAACATCACTGGTGTCAGGCTAGATAAAGAGTAATCGTTCTGATCTCAGGTACTTTAGGAAACAAGAGAACCGTGCAGGCCTTCGGTTACGATCCCTTGTGTTTATTACTGCTGAATGATGAATGTCAGGGTGAATGCAAACACACAAATATACACATAGCTGAATTTACAAACAGACGCGCCATCATTGTTCATTTCAAATGCAACGTACCGATCATTTCATCAAAAGTCTCTTGTAGTTTTTCTAGGTCGGCCACTCTGAAGTAATGGCGCCCTCCAGTTCCTACTGTGAGGGGCATTAGGTCATCATCATAGATGTCATCCCCAATGGAAAATATATAAATATCTGTAACAGAAAGAAGCACAGCATGACCACTTTTCTTTATTTGACATATTGCTTTGCACTATGCATTAAACCATGCAACAAAACACTGCTGAACCACTCAAAAGTTTGGACACACCTTCTAATTCAGTGATTTTTAATTATTAAATTGTCTGCATTGTAGATCAATACTAAAATCATCCAAACTATTAAGCAATACATATAAAATTATTTACAGCTATGCCCTGTCAAGAGTTAATTTCTTAAATTTCTTTCCCTCTTATTATGTTTGAGTCCATCAATCTGTCCTCTCATCTGATGAGTCCAAATTTGAGATTTTTGGTTCCAAACACCATGTCTTTTTAAGATGCAGAAAAGATGAGCGGTTGGTTCCTACACGTGTAGTTCCCACCGTGAAGTATAGAGGAGGAAGTGCGATGGTATGGGAGTGCTTCACTGGTAACACTGTTGGCGATTTATTCACTTAACCAGCATGGATACCACAGCATTCTCCAGCTACATGCCATCCCATCTGGTTTGTGCTTAGTTGGACCATCATTTGTTATTTAACAGGACAATGACCTCAAACACACCTCCAGGCTATGTAAGGGCTTGTAAGTGTTGTGTCAAATGACCTGGCCTCCACAATCACCTGATCTAAACCCAATTGAAATGGTTTATTATGAGTTGGACAGCAGATTGAAGGCAAAGCAGCCAACAAGTGCTCGGCACCTCTGGGGACTCCTTCAAGACTGTTGGAAAACCATTTCAGATGATGACCATATGAAGCTTATTGAGAGAATGCTGAGAGTTTGCAAAGCTGTAATCAAAGTAGAAGGTGCAGAATCTAAGGTGAGTCCAGGCTTTTGACTGGTACCAATAAAACATGTCAATTAGGAAAGACTGAGGTTGAATGATGAAAGTCTGTTTAAAAATAGAAAAGTGCACAAATCCGATGGAAAACTCACCAAGATGGTCTTTTCTGGCTGCATCCTCATTCATGTACACCATGTTTTTTATTTTTGCCACAGTGGGTGCTGGTGAACCACCCATGTTAAAAGCACCTGTAGTGGAAAAACAATGCTGTTATGAAGGACTGAGTCACGCTATCAGTGTATATATCCCTGATGGCTCACTCGTTCAGAAAAGTAAAGCCATGGGGTTATAATAGTTTTGGATTTTACATTGTAGTTTAATTTTAGTTCGTTTTTACTTTTTTTCTCTAATTAAGTTAGACTGGAGGGCCACTCCTCTTGCCATGTAGCAAATATAAAATAATCCATAATCTGTTTGTTCTGGTTTTGATGCAATTGTAGCACTTGCCAGAGGGCAGCAGGTCAAATAGGTCAAAGCCAGGGTGTGAGCTGGCGATGTTTTTGGCTTTGCTGAGGTGTAGATGTCCATTAGGGAGGGAGAGGGCAGTCAACGATTCTTTATGCTTGTCTCTGAAGCCTCCCCCTGTTTGCCTCAGTGCATATGCCATACCATACAGTATGTCAGCACAGTTTATGTGTGTTTCCTGAAGGTGATGATAATCTCTTTGGTTTTTCATGGTGTTCAGTGTCAGGTTGTTCTCTGAATGCCAGGCTGATAACTTCAGGATTTCCTCTCTGTAGGCTGCCTCATCGACCCTTGAGATGAGTCCGACCACTGTGGTGTCATCAGCAAATTTTACAATGAGGTTATTATTAGGACGGTTCCATATTTTACGGGACGAGTGGCAACCCTAAATGCAGCTAATGTTGGTGAAATGATGTTTAATGGATCAGATTGCATTTTTTATTCCTTCCAGATATCCAGTAATTTAGGTCAGGATGAGGCAGATACCAATACCAAATATTAGATCGGCGCATTGCTAGCTAGAACCCTATACAGTATACAATATTCCAGAGAGGGCTGAAGGTTATTATTAATGTGCTGACAGTAAATGCAGTGTGTACACAATGTAACCTCTGTTACCGTGTCATATGCCGTGTGCACTAGTATAATTCCTGGTGCTGTTCACCTTGTATTAGCAACTGTTAACTTTGTGATAGTTTGCATCCCTTTTAAGGTTTTTGTTAGTATGAATACTATTAGTAGATATACTGAAATCTTTTTGTATCTGTTTATCTTTGAGAACCACACACACAGCCACACACCCTGGATGCAGTTTTATATATCATGTGCCACCCTTAAAAAAACAAACTACTGGACTGTACACCCCCTTGAGTATTTCTAATTGAATACACCACCTTGACTTCTACTGAGTTCTTACCAGAAGATTAATCCGCCTTCAAAACAAATGTATTAACATGATGTGAATTGGTGACAAAACCTCTAAAAACAGAGTGATGGCTATTGTCTAGTGGAACTAAGAGCAGTAAAGAACCACATTTTCCCAAATTTCAAGTCAGCCTGAGAGCCAGCCTGAATAATTACATTCATAATTTTCCTGTATTGAGCAAAATTGTCATCTTCACTGCTCAAATAATTCGATTAACCCTGTGAGGTTAAATTCATCATTGGTAATATGAACCATATTATGAATTGAAAAGCCTGGGCGAAAAAAGTCCTTGAAAGGATGAAATTAAAACCTTTGTCTTTTTTCTGTGATAGATGAAACTTGTGAGAACATTTTCCAAACCAAAATTCATAGATTTTAAGACATTATAAAAACCAAAAATGTGTGATAACATTAAGTGAGATGTTGGGGAACTTCTTATTTTTGATTTGGTCTTATGGGGTTTAAAGTATATCAAAAGGCTTAAAATACCATCTGTAAAAACGATGAGGACATGACGATGCTCCTTAAAACCCTCCTCTCCAGTTTGACGCTTTATATAAGAGATTCTCTCCAAGAATTTCTCAAAGACGAGTTTCACATTTGTTCCCGTGTTTCTGTCTTTGAGCACAAATAAGCACACAAAACACACATTACTTTTTAGGAACAAGCTGAGTAGTAAAAAAGTACAAAACCACTATCTCTGTGTTTCACTCACCGCCAACTACAAATTCTTCTAATTTAGATCTGACATCTGATAGTTCTACATTGCCATTGAAAAAGTCAACGATGTTGACAATTTCATAGAGTTCAGAGGAGAAAAAAATGATTTCATAGTTTGGGGTCACGGAAAAGGACGAAATCTGTTGGTACATAAAGAAAATCAGTTACATACAAAGTGGATGATCTCATATGAACTTTTGACATGACATAGTGTACACGTGTAAACTTAATGCAACACCTTCTTACATTTCAGACTGCTTATGGTTGTTATTTTGTTTAGTAATTGATCCATAAATCAGCAGAAAGTGCATCCTGTACTGAGCATTGACAACAAGCCAAAGGACTTGTGCCAAGAAGCATCAGTCACAGTTATGAATTGTAATACATAATGAAATTTACTTCTAATGGGTTGTTGTGCTGGCAGGAAAAGTGGATGAGATTAAGTGCGTATGTTATGTGCACATGATGGCAAATGTGCTGCTTAAAGTGTGTTTGTGTAAAAAGCTTCACATATGCATCCACATGCCATTTTTAAATACACAAATAAACCGCTCTCTAGATGGCAGCAATAATAACTAAACTCTAGCCTATCATTTTATCAAGTAATTGATTAAATGTTCAAACTAACTAATATATTTCTAACATGTTTTAACAACTCAGCATATATATTGCCAGCATCCATCTATAGCTTCACCTCATGTACACCCTTAGACCTCTAAACTGAGCCCACAATTTGCAAAGCAATCCTAATATAACTCTAGTCCAAGCACAATGTTGCTGACTGGGATTTAAGCACATTGTAGCACGGAGGGTTCTGCGGCAGATTGTTATAAAAAACCAAAACTTTGAGTATATATATATATATATATATATATATATATATATATATATATATATATATATATATATATATATATATCTTTTTTTTTTTTTTTTTTTTTTTATCTCTTTTT
>VOQJ01009543.1:1543-17673 GCA_015052665.1 Apistogramma diplotaenia
TGGATCAAACCAAATATCCCCCCCCCCCCACCCATTCTTGAATTACGCCTTTGAATTTGTCACTTGATGCCAAATTTGAAGTAATTCAGTTTGACTAAAACCTTAATAACTATTAAAAAGTAAAAGTGAAGCGTCCTTATATTTTTATAGAGTGGTTATTGCCAGTTTCACCCCAAAAATTTGAACACTTCCTCCAAAATCATTGTGTAATTTGTTTGCCTGCATTCGCTGATCAGGTAAAATACTTGTCTCTATCACGCACAAAAAGACAGAACATGCGCACGCTAACAGGACTTAGTGTTTGGAGAGTGACTGCAAAGAATATTGAAAGTGAATTAGAAGACAGGTACCCGGCTGTGTGGGTGGGAGCACTGCGGCCAGGGAGAGCGCGCTGAAACACTGCCTCAGATGAATAATGCAATTTGAAGGTTTGAGTGGGATAGGAGCCACGCATTTTAATGCATATATATATTCAGGAGCCTTAGAAAAGTTGCATGTATGAGTTTTGAATATTTCAGATCAAAGTTTTCAAAACTGTTTTGCGACTGTAGCTCGTTTAAGCCATATGGCAGTTAGCTGGCACAGGATGTGGTGCTTGTCTCCAAAACTAGATATCAGATTGTGCCTGGAGTTTATGCTAACCCAGGGAAACTGCATGAACTTTTATTATATATCTCTGTCTCTCGTGTTCTGCAGAGAGCAAACTTACTGCATAAGCCTTTTCAAATAATGCAAAATAAAACCGTAGATCATAGCCTGACACACCAGGCAGCCCAGTGTAATTGGTTTGTGTTTGTCCAAGACATGCCAGGAAAAACACAGGCCATCCACCTTGTGTGAGTTGTCCAGCATACAAAAGTCAGCTTTCATATGGGCTTCTGGGCCATGCAAGAAAGGCCAAAAGAGCTGACTGCTCACTTTTATTTTTTTTTACGTCAGTTTACATGTTTTCCTAAACATGAGGAATGCTGCTCGGAGCTGAGGCCCAGAAACAGATCCATAGCCTCGATTCACTTGTCAGGGAAACATGGGGTCATGGATAAAGTGCTTCACGGCAACTTTCCTGTCGGGAAAAAAGGCTTGGTGGTAATAGGCCGCCTTTTCCAAAAGCATAATCACAAATAACAATCAAATAAATTCTTAATAACTGCAGGACACGCCTGCCGTGGGAACACCGCTGTCGGGAGAAACTGTGCAATTCTAGTTTTGTTGACTTTCAGCTGAAGGATCACAAGGACTTTTATGGGGTGATAAAATCCCAGGATAGTTTTGCAGATGAAACTCTTTCCAACTGGATGAAGTAAAAAAAAGTACGACTGTCACACTGAATAAGGACTTTTTGGACATACAGTGTATATTAGAACCCAAATGTAAACTTCCATTTTCACTCATCCACATTTTTTTAAGTGAAAATGTTTTTCTCAGATTCATTCAGTTATAAATGGGAGCGCAACTCAATAAAGTACTCAAGGTGCTTTTGATCCAGGAATACAACCACAGGTCCCAGTATATGTGAAAAATAAAGTTTTCATAGGATTCCCGTCCAAACAAGTTGAGTCTTTTTCTAATTGTACTGTCATGAACTTTAACATGTAAACCGAGGACCTGATCCTGGGGTGAATTTGGAGGGTTGTCCACTCCTCAGAATATTGTGGCATTCAGTTAAAATGCCTGAAATTTTCCACACAAGAAAACCGTGGAAACTTCTGCTTTTATAATCAGTTGTAATCAGTTAATCAAAGTCACTGATTAGCAGCACTTTGCTGCTACTTACCCTCTTGATTTCAATGGAAACAGTAAGGGTGCACTTAGGTTTTCCCAGCACTGCACAGACTCCTGAAAAAACCTGCGTTTTCACATGTCTGTAACTTGTATTTTAATCTGAGAAGAAATGAGCACTGGTATTGGTATGCTGTAGCAGCAGCCACATAACCTAAGTGTAGGTCAAAATTCATATCAGGAGAGAAGGTCAGATTCTGAGCTGTAATATTTTAGTAACATTGTCTAGGCTGGCGGGCCACTTTATTCTCCTAGGGTATAAATATGCTATTGGAGAATGTGTCTAGCTGTGTAAGGAGGACTTCATACACAGTGGAATCTGAAGTGGTCTTTCAAATGCCAGACACAAACAATCATCAAGGACGAAAACCTACGGAACAATTTAGGGCACCACTAAGAATCATCAAACAGCTGTGGGCTTTCAGTCAAGCATGCAAGTCAACTTTCCTCTCCTCAGGCCAAATCCCCTGAATTTAAGCAGACCTTCATAAAAGTCAGGGTTTTTTTTCCTGAATCACTTGTCTAGCAGTTTACTGTAAAACATGGTTTTGTTCTGTGATAGAGAATAGAATAAGATTTCAGGTTGTTGTTGGCTGACTTATGGACAGTGCTCAAAAAGCAGCCAAAAACAGCAGACAGGCAAACTGGCTTCTAAACAGAAGGAGAGGCTGTGAGAAGTCGGGGAGCCAGAGCTTCCCATCCCCAAGAAAGAGAAGAAGCAGCAGAAGAAGCAGCAGACTCTTCCTATCTCTGTCCAATCAGCTTGCCTCTCACATGGCCACTCTTCATCTCCAGATTGTGACAAGCCCTCTCCCTTTCTGGTTCTTTGTAACTTTTATTTGGGACAGAAGCTTTTAAGCTGCCTTGTATCCCCCGCTGTTTGTACAATTCATCCTGGTTGCCATCACAGAGCATGGCGCCGGCACACATTATGCTGTTCTTGGACCAGAGAAGAGGAGGAAGTAATCCGTAAAGTGTGTGGTCTCCCAAGAGGAAGCAGGCAGCTTTAGGCCTCCATTTACAAACTTTCACTCTGCACTTTTGTTCTCTCATTTATCTAACATTTCACAGGAAACACCTACATCGTTGATACGCTAAACAGAGACTTTTAAGGCAACGTTTTCTGGTTCTTAAATCGAGAATATAAAGTATTCTCCGCTGTTCTCATAAGCCGAGAAAGATGGACTTAAAGCCCCACCATTAAGAACCGTGTGAGGACGGACAAGAGACTTTAAAAAGCCCTACTTAGTCGAGCCAGTGGCCGTTTGACGTCATTTAATGGAGGGAAGGCTGTCTAAAGTAAACTGACAAAAAGGAGAAACCTTGCTAACAGCTTACAGTTGTCATTCGCTTGAGCCTGAGCACTGTAAACAGGGAAAAATCTTACATGATCCTCGCCACTCACGAGCATCTGTCGAGTACAACACGTGCCGCAATTTAGGCTTTACCGAAGTGGAAAGGACGATATTTTTTTAACCTTATGAAACAAGAATTATACTCTTCTTATGATGTACTATCTTCTAAAGAGATCCAAAGCAGAAAAAGCATGGCGTAAAGCATTATGCCACTGATAAGTGTAAGTCTGACCTGAGGAGTGCAAATGAATAATCAGTGTTGAAATTCCAGATGTGCCAGAAAAAAAATGTTGTGAAGGTTTGTATCATTTTGGAGATGTGCTTCATATTCCCTTAAATAGAAAAACAGCAACTTGCATCTTTTAATAATGCACTTGTGCAATATTCATATTTTTCTGCAATCTAAACATTCAGTCAGAACAAAGGGAGACTTTTAACAAGCCAAAATACCAACGTGACAATGCAAACACCTTAAATTCTCTTCCCATCTTTTCTAGTCACATGATGCCACGTCTCCAGGTGCTGAATAACTCAAAACATCAATATGTTTACTTGATTGCCATGGAAATGGACAAAAATAATATTAGGATTTAGTAGCAGCTCAGTTAATTCTTTTGCTCAGACTAATCTACAAATGTAGTGCTTTTTGTGGTAATCGGAATTGCTTTGACCGACATCATTTAACGAACGATTTGGAGCTGCCACAGATTGAGGACATAAATTTTAATTCGTCAAAGAAAGATTAGACTTAAAGCATAAATTTAAATGTTATCACTCACAGTGGTAATACATGGCTTCACTTGTTCCTGTTCTTTCAGGCTCCTCTTTTCTGTACAGAAAGCACGTGTGCCCCAGGATACACTGAACCCTGCGTCATGAGTGTTTATAACACTGTGATGCACAGACTGTACCAACAGATCCGCGTTACCCTTTAAAGGCAAAGCAAGCAGACGTACCACTGTTGGGCTGCTAATAGTGCCAAATGTGATAACACAGATTTTCTACCCAGCATTGAGGCTCCTGTAATGACGAGTGGTTGTAACTGTAAAAAGCTAAGGGATACCAAAAACCCAATGTCAGATCTTCAGATAAATACAACAAGAACAGTCTTTAATATTTAATAAAGCCAGAACTGTAGCCAGGAAAGTGTAGTAGAACGGCATAAATATTGTCGTTTTCTCTATATTTTACACCAGGAAGCATTTTTTTTACAGGTCATTAGAAAAGGATCGTGTGTCATCATGGCGCAATCTGAGCCAGGAGTCTCAATCACCAGTTTTGCAGCCCTCTTACTGACAGAGATATAAGCATAGCCAGGCATACCACACCAGAGTGAGGCGGGTAAGCCAACGAGCTGCAATGATGTGCTCCTTTGAGTGATGACAACAGCGTTTCGTTCTAATGACGGCGAAATGACTGAATATGGAAAACCTGAGAGATATTGTTGAAATTGCCCTTTTCTGTTTTGTAAATGAATGGTTTGTTAAACACGAACAATCTCAGAGTGTTTTTCCTTACACTAAAAAGAAAGGGGGAAAATTTGAGTTTGCTTATTTTATAGGTTATTATGCAACGGTGTAACTGGCCCACTTGTGCCCTGTGTGGCGCGTGAGCTAAAAGGAGCTGGACGCTCCGGATCAAGATGCAAAATGAAGCGCAAAGAAGGAATTCTGTTTCCTGATGGAAATTTGGGTGATTTTTGCAACAAAGTTTATATCTTTTTTTTTCCAATTCATTTTCAGATTGTTTATATGTTTTCTTCACTAGAAATTCAATTTTATTATTTTAATGTTGCTTTTTTGTACATCTGATTAATTTTGGCTAGTGCATAAAATTATATGATCATTATGAAATACATTGGCTCAAATATAATTACAATTTATTGAATATTATGTAATTTATGTATTTATGAATATTATGTATTATGTAAGTCCTGGGAGGCAAAAAATCTTCTGGGTGTCCCTTTTTTCTCCTGCAGACAGCTGTAATGAGTCCTGCTGAACACAGAGATGAGCCAAATGTCTCTGAATATACGGTGCTGACACATTTCTCTGAGTGTACATTATGCACAACATATTCATGGCTCACTGTGAGCACTCAATAATTAAAAGACTAAAATGGCATGTGTTTAAAATTTAAACACTCCCCCTTTTGCTGGACTTGAGCACTGCACAGGTTCATGTTCACAGGGCATAAGTCATATAGAGACTTAAAAAGGACCGAAATTACATTTCTGGTTCACAGAGCAGCCAAAATCTGTTGAAAATATAGAGAAAAAATGAGGAAAATATCAAATCTATGATTTTGACTTCCTATGTTGTGAGTTTAAAAAAAAGGGTGTGTTTCTGTTTGGTCAATATTTAGTTGTGATCATTTCAACACTTTTCTCTGTTAGAAATATATTGTTGATCTTTTTATATATAAATATCTGACTTTAGTATGATTTGTTGGATTTTAAAATATTTAAGATCAAACACTTTTATGGATTTAATAATTTAGCTGAGCCATCATCCGTAATCAAATCAAAGAAAAACAGTCTCCTTGTGCAGCAAAGAAACTAAAATAACGAGCTGAAAACCTCCCTAGAAAAACTGAATAATATATCAACAGGAGAGGGAATGGGAGCTGCTGAAGTGTGTCCAGTCCCTGTGGTATCAGATTAAGGGTTTAATGACTTCCAAAGACCCAGGTCGCTTCCTTTCTGTACTTCCTGGTGCTTGGACCGATGTGTGTTGGACTTGGACTTTCCCTGCATCACTCCATTCTGCTTCCCTAAGGAGAAAGCCTCCACGAAGTCCAAATGGGAAAAGCAAAAAGACTCTCAAATAGACCAAACCATCAGGCTCTGGCTCTGATATAATCTGTACTGGGCATGAAAACCCAGCAGAGCTTGTTATTAGTCTAGTGCATGGAGAAAGTGCTCCTTCCTCTACATGTGCTCTCTGACTTCGGCCTCAGAGGCCAGATAAGCCTGCCGACTAACTAACCACTCAGGAATCCAAAGATAACGTCTGTTAAGGGAACTTATGCCTGCAGATGGTTGCATGAGTACATAACCATGGCTGAGCATGCGTGACAAGCCCAGCCTGTAGCAACATTTGTATGTGTATGAGAGCATTTTATATTTGTTTGTATGTACAGCTGAGGGCACACACACACACACACACACACATATCATGTTTGGATTTTACAACAGGCATACCATCTGGCAGCAAGTTTCCTTGGCTTAATATTTTGTTGATCCAAGATGACTGGCAAATAATCTGTATGGGGTTCACTTGCTGTGTGATCTGCAGGAGGCACTGATGTGTGGTTTTATCTCCTGCTCCTTTAAAAGTACACAGTCAGCGCTGTGGAGCTCACTAAAGCTTCTGACCAATAGCAGTGTCCGTCAAACAGAGGCAAATTACACTGCGTTCAAGAAAAGCACGTTTTAGGCATCCATTTTCGTCACAGTGGGGGGTGGTGGGAGTTGGAGCCCATCTCAGCTGCTTTAAAAACTACATTAGCAAACCATTTTATGAATTACACCCTCTAACTGACAGAGCAAGATTAAAATTGTAGTGCATGTTGGGAGTGGCTGATAAGTAATTAAATGACCGCTTGAGGCTCGGTCACCAGCTTCAGTGATGAAGGACGTGTGGGTTAGCAGAGGTCTGCTCTGTTGCAGTTTATGGATTCATATAACCAAGATTGCTAGCATTAGCTGATTAACTTAGCAGTCCACCCAACATGGCCACAACCAATGCGCTAATATTGAAGGTTAAAAAAGCAGAGTCCGGTGGGCGACGTCATAGGGTCTAGTACCTACGGCCATCATAGCCCATGATGACTGTATGTAAACTTCTGGCCACAACTGTTCATATTCAGGTTCGATTTTATGAATCAGGTAGTGTGCAGCAAAGGAAGGCTGATCACAGCCTGGCCACAAAGAAACCAAATCAGTAGGAATTACTATGATTTTTTTCACTTCACCTATTTATCAGATTCCACTTTAACACCTGGTTGTATCTAACTTATATATCCATCTTATATATACAGCCTATATTCAGTCTATAATCTGCAGCTCCAGAGTGCTTGAACTAATATGAGAATAAGCACTGAAACTTCACAAGTCTAGCATATTAACATTACCTAAAAAACAGTAGTCTATGAGACATTTATATGATCAGATCATTTGTTTACTTATTTTCTAATTTATATATTTTTCTATTTGGTAAACAACTTCCAGTAGCTGTGTAAAACAGCCATATATTTGTAATAAGTTGATATCTCAAGTTGATGTTTGTTTAAAAGCATTGTTTGTATATAAAAAAAAGTGCCAAGTTTATTAAAATGGATTTTTAAATAAATAAACATTTATTTGATCCACAAATCAAAAATAGCGCTTGAACTTTAAAGGCGCCCTGTGAAGTTTTCTTGCACACAAACACTCTGTGTGTTGTTCAGCTCTGACAACCATGATGAATGTTCAGATCTGGTCAGCTCAAACGTCAGCTCGTTTACAGTGGTGCCACATGCATTGCTATAATGCATGTGGTTAGTTGCATAGCCATTCTCCTCTGGCAGCAACAAGGCATTTTCACACAGAGAAATGCTGCTCACTGGATATTTTCTCTTTTCCAGACCATTCTTTATAAACCCAGAGGTGACTGTGCAGGGACATCCTAGTAGATCAGCCGTCTCTGAAAGACTGGCTTGTCTGACACCAACAACTACGCCATGTTCAAAGTCACTCAAATCAACTTTCGGGAAGAATGATGTATGTTTTAATATTGGGATGGTGTGAAAATACACCCTCAGCAGAAGAACTACATGAAGACAATCGGGTTTGTAAATGCAAACGTGCAAAATCAAATAATATCCTGCCACATAGTTGCACCTCAAGTCTAATTTAAGGGCCTATTATTATATTGACCACATCAAGCAACAGCAGCATTTTCAATTTAGAGGTCACACAAGTCACAGCTAAAAGAGCTCTGTCAGGATTACTAAGGCTTAATTAAGATTAATTGAAGCATTTATTCCTATCCACTTAGTGTATAAATCAAGTGTGACAGCACAGTATTGGGTCCAGCTCCAGGGCTAGTGGGTAGTATAATGAGCTGACATCGACACACAAGGCCTCTCAAGGCAGGTGGTTTTAGGCTACAGGGACTTTGACAGGCTCCATTAGCTAACACTTGACTCTGACACTGAGGAGAGAATACAGACTAGAGCTCACAGACCCCCCGCGGTCCTGTTTACCTTCTAGACCACACTAGACGATAGCCTATCTGACAAACAAGAATGTGAGAGATACAGCCATACTGACAGAGCGGGACACCCACAGTGTGATTCATTTGAAAAACAACGGAAAATCTGTGTTTTTAATAGATAAAAGGGAAATAAGACATAACAGTGTTTGTGTTTCATTTATCTGCCTATTTTATTTTGCACTTTGCTAATATCTTCACGTCGTTTTAAATTGTGCGATGTTGGCAATTCCGTATTTACGGGAGCACAAATCAAATCCTTGACCCTTCATCTGGGGTGGGCAGCTCCGGCCGCTGCCCTGCGCAGTGCCACCTGACTAATGTTTCATCTGGCTGCTCTTTTGTGTTCGGGGTGAGATCTACAGGGGAAACTTTCCAGCTGGCCCCTCTGTCTGTGCAGTAATCAAGAAAGGAATCTGTTTGGTTAGCAATGTACAATTACATGGTTTTTAGAGCATTTTGTAAGAGACTGGATTTATGGCTGGGAACAGGCCTGACATCGAAAGGGAGAAGATAAATTCAAGGGATGAAAAGGAATGGATCCCTTTCCAAAGCGCATCTTACAGATGATATCTCTGTTGCAAGTGGATTATGATTTCAAAAAGACTGCATTCAAACAACTCAGCTAAATCCTTTCAGAGCTTCAGAGTTCCCGAGCTGCTTTTGTAGCACTGTAATGATGTTGATGTTGACCTTTGATCTATCTGAAATACAAAGTTATGGTACTGAGGGGCTTCATATTCTAAAACAAAAATATACTATAAGTTATAGTATGTAAAAATGTGCAATGTGCATTGACAACAGTGGACGCTGTCTTGCATAGCTGGGATTTTTACTTGTACCTGATGTGTAGTTAATGAGATGAACCCTGCACCGACAGCAGTAAATGAGAGCAAGGTGACTAACATAGAGAAGCGTGACTGTAGGATTGAAACAAACAAACCTGCCAGCCACATTCACCACTAACGGATGAGAAACAGCGAAACATTAAAAAAATCGGTCCGTCACAGAAGCCAAGATGAGGGATGAAGTCACTAAATTCCTTCTTTTGTTTTGGTTTGTTTTCTGGTCAATATCCAAAACCCCAAAGGTATTCAGTTTACAAAGATGCAGCAGACAAAATTTCTTGCAAAAGAACAAATTTGTGCCCAGTAAACTCCAGTTATTATGAACAGCCTCTGAGAGCGAGAGAAACTACAGGCTCAGTTTGGTAAGGCTGTCAAAACTGCAGTGGCTACGTTCCAACGCTCAGTGGCTGGGAATGGAAACCCGACAGTACAACATAACCCTTTTGTGAAAGTTGGCAAAGGAAGTCAAATCAACAACTATATCAGATCAGCTGTGTCAAGAGTGAGTTTGTCAACCAAGAGAAAGCCTGCCGAGTCCCGCGACTGCGACTGAATTTGACTTTCTGATTAGAAGACAGCAAAGCTAAGGAACGAGCTAACACAGCTACCAGGAGAAAGTTCACGTTCACATTTTCTGGAGCAGAGGGTTAATTATAGTTATTGGCTGGGGAGCTTTGGGATACGCTCTGCTTCTAGGCCGCATTGAGCTCCGCACCTTTTGACCTGATGTTAAAGCTCAGAGAGAACCGTGTTCACCAATGATCTGCTCAGTATTCCAAGGAAAACCCAGCACAAGCTGGCATTTCCTTTCAGAGAAATTAATTGACCCTAAAGTCAATCTTGATGCACTAAGCTTTCACAATATTACAAAATTATTAGGAGAAGAGGATTGTAATAACACACATTATTATTTAGTGTTACTATTAAAAAAACTGTATGTTGAAGGAGCGAGTCAGCGTGCAGTTTTCTATATCGCAGTGTACGACCACTTAATAAGACTCAAACTAATAAGGCTCAGATTACAAGAACTTCATTGGGTTTAATTGATTATGGAAACGAGGAGGCTTCGGGCTATATTTGTAAGTGGATCTATTACAGTCATTTCCAGGTTAATTTTTTTTATTCTTTTACCTGATGGGCTGCACATAATAAACAGAAGATTTGAACTACAGGTGGGTGGGGCACTTGTCTTCACAGCCAGTGATGACCATGTTAGGGATATCCATGTCACTGACATATCGGCTCAGGCGTCGCCTGGATTAACAAGGTGTCAGGTGTTGAGGAGTCAGCTGATGAGAAGTAGGCTACTGGAACAAAGATACGGCATAAGTGGACAAAAGGTTACATGAAGAGGATGTGGGACATATATATCTGCCACAAAATTTACCCCAAGCCAGTGGTGTTTACTGTCACAGTAAGGACCTCTCAGGCCTGCATGTTTAAACATGTTCAGTTTATTTTTACATGGTGTAACTTGACAAATGTGTTTTTGTCAAGTTACACCATTCTTTAAGAGTACACTTTATCATAGTGTTTTTTCCTGCTCCAGATAACAAGGCTAGGACATATGAAACAAACTGTTTTTCTTCAGCGAGAAATTCGGATTGAACTGTCAGAGTCTTGGCAGCGGCTCGGCCTTGAGATGATAGCGCAGTGCCTTTGCTACAAAAATGACAGGCGAACATGAAAGCTGCTGATGAATGACGATCAGTAGCAATCTCCTTGATCATTATGAAATGTTATTCTCTATAAAGCTGTTAATTTTCTTCACCCTTTTTAGATAAGTGAAAGCAAAACATTCCAGACACAAAAAAGATATCCAAAGATAGTCAAAACGCCAATATGGGCTTGTCTGAAAATTCATTAAACAGTCAAGTGGAATTCATCTGAGTGAAAAATAAATTTTTCTAGCCGGCCACAGAACATTTAAACAGATGCTGTGCCGTAGACACACTGGACACAAACTGGGCTTGACCTAAACTAGGCATGTCAAACTCGCAGCCCGCGGGCCGCTTCCGGTCACGGCCCCTACGTCCGGCTGTGAATTGGCGTTAAAATATGGTACAAATAGGCCCTTTAAGTTACTTTTTTGACATTTCCCCTAACCCTCTTAACTGGAGGAGAAAGTGGAATGTCAAAAAAGTAACTTAAAGGGCCCATTTGTACCATATTTTTAACGCCAATTCTCTTGACATGCCTGACCTAAACCATATAAACCATGTGCAACGTGAGGCTTTTTAGTTGCTTAATCGGCTTTTTTGGTCTGGTTCATAACTGGTTAAACATTTTAAGTAAATGTGTTACATTTTAATGAGAATTTCACTCGTTTTGGGCATTTTATGGATCATTTGATTAATTGAGAAAATGATAATGAAAGAAAATCATTAGTTTCAACCCCAGAAATATTCATTGTGACTATCAGATTGACTCGGTGTCAAAGGATTACAATTCAAGCCAAACACTAGTTTTATATTAAGCCCACGGGGGTCTCTTAAACCATCCTGCTGTAAGAATACTGCAGTTTCAGACATTTACAACATCCCCTCAACGCCACAGTATCAAATAAACGTCCTCGCCGCTTCATGTGACTGAAGTTTTCATTTTAGTTTGTTTGCTGTAATTTTGTATTTGCTGACATGACCTCACTTAACAAAGTTTCACCGAGCTGGCAGACACGATAGATCCTGTTGGTCGCTTTGTTTTTCCACCAACCCTGTTTGGCTGTTCTGACCTGTCATTTATAATGGCCCTGGTCCATGTTTAATTCACACAGGCCCAGCGGATTGAGACTCCATACAGGAAGCTGACTATACAGGCAACAGCCATTCTACTTTCCTGCCTAAGACTTTTTATCAACACGGAACTCAGAGTCAGGATTTATTTTTTCCAGAAAGCTGTACATCAAACCTGAGGGACATGCCAAGCCCTGTTCTTGCACCCCTGCTAACTTCAGACTTTCAGATCAGTGTACTAACAGCTACTCCCAGCTATTCTCCAAAGTGCTCTGCAATTATAACCTGAGTGTAAATCCATGCCAGAGATGCAAGTGACACACTGTAAACTCTAATCATTTCTTTCAAAGGCTTTAACTTCGCAGTGTTACTGTGGCGGCATTAGCTGGGTTCCTTCCAAGTTGCATCACAGAAGCCCTCACAGAGGTGCCATCTATGCAGTCTAATTAGCCGCTCCAGTAGCTGCTGTCAACACCACCATCGTGGGCTTCAAAGCACGGGCTCGAGCTTGTGATCTATCTAAATATTTCTTTCATGAAACTCTCAGCATATCAGGGTTTCTATCACAAAAGAAAAAGGAGGAAGGGTGACTGGAATCAGGTGGTGAGACTGAGTGAATGGAAGTATGTCCCACTCAGAGTATTTTCATGTCATTAGCAGATCCAGAGGGATTTCTGCCATGTATGAAAAAGTCTTTTCATCTGTCCTCACTCACACTTACTGATGTTGCACAGAATTGCTTGGACGGCCGCTGCAGACTCGCACAGTGCACATAACTGCTGATATTTACGCCCCAAATCCAGACAAACATTTGGCATTTGACAAAAAGGAATTCTGTCAAATATTTTCATTCTTTCAATCTTAACACTTATGCAAAATCTTGCCAACATTATATATCATTTTTGAATTGCGTGCACCACAAAGAAAAAAGGCTTACCTAAAGAGGGAGCACTGTGGTTTAACAAACATACTGTACGAGCAATCCATCATAACAATCCACATTCTGCAGGGGGAGAATTAGCCTACATTGCTCGAGCTGAGGGTGGAAAGATGGTTGAGAATGAGCGCTACAGACATTCTTGGAGTGCAAATGTCATCATGATGGCCTGACCATGGGTCCGCAAACTGACAGACCATCATCTCCATATGGCCTCCAGGCACGCTTGTGGTCCCATGTCTCTCAAGACAGAGGTAGAGAGAGAAATCTGCAGTTATTTAAAGGTTGCATAACATGATATTTGGAGGTGATCTATTTCTTAGAAGGTCTGTGGCAGTGGTGGTGATGGCAGCGGTGGTTGTGGTTGGGCTGAAAGATCCTAATCATGTACCGCCACCGTGTCTGCTGCCACTGCTGAAAACATGTTAAATTTCCCTGAACAAAAAGAGCAGCAGGACAGAAATTAAAATGTGAATCGCTGAAATATAAAAGGTATGAGTAATAGTCACTCACTATGAAGATGAGCATGATGCAATGCAAAAATGCCATCAGCTGTGGAACAACTCTTGAGACTGAGATATGCTGGCACACAAAAAGAAAGTATGCTTAACCTCCTTCAGTTCTAAGGTTTTAAATATCAGGACATAATAAAAAATAATCTCCTCCTTACCATCTCTTAAAATTTTGGTAAATGCAGCAGATAAACAACACCTAAGCGGTGTGTGTGCAGCCAATAGCTGCAAGTCAGCTGCTCTTGAATAAATTATCATTCGCAAGTGTGAGCACCTCTATAAAAGCCAAAGTTTGAGCAGTGTGCAGGTCTGGAGTATTCAAGTGTGTGTTAGCACAGTGCCAAGGAGGAAAAACATCAGCAGGGATCAAGCCATGCAGTGCTCAGAGAAACAACAACAATCAAAGCATCTTAGACTCGTTCTGCTATTGTCCTTCGGACAGATGAGACTAAAGTTGAGATTTCTGGTTACAATGTACAGTGCTACAGTTGGTGAAAATTTTCACACCAACTGTAAAGCACAGTGGTGGAGGGGTGAGGACTCTGGCTTGTTTTGGAGTCATCGAGTCAACCATGAACTCCTCTGTATAACAAAGCATTCTAATGCCAAAAATACTGTACAAGCAATCTGTCATCTGCTTGACAGACTAAACTTGGCTGAAATTAGGTCATGCGATAGCCACAATGAGCCCAAGCACAGCAGCAAATCTACAACAGAATCAAGGTGCTGCAATGGTTCACTCAAAGTTCAGACCTGGTTGAAGTGCCTGTGCAGAAACGAATACCTGCAAACTTTACTGAAGCAATGCTGTGAGGAGGAGTGGATCAAAAAGATACTGTTTTTCACACTGACGCTTTATGTGTCATTCTTTTCTTTCCCTTCTGTTAGTTTAAGTCAACAGTTTGGGACCAAGATTTCAATAGCAAGAGGCAATCTTGGTTAAATAATGTTCAGTTATCACAAAATGCATTTTCTTAAACACAAATGTGACAACAATAATGTTGTGGTTATGTGATCTCGGCACGATCACGCAGTCAGAGCCCAAGTCTTCTGTGGAATTGACAGCTGTATACCAAGTTTCATTAAAGGCATGAACACAGAGTGAAATATTAAAAACTGATGTCTTGGCTCTTGCCATTCACGCTGATGACAGAATATTACATGTCTTTTATATGTTTTTCATTCACACAGTGTTCCTGTGGACACTCATTAACTAGAAGTTTGGCATTAAAAAATGTTTCTCCGAACGAGGACAACATCCACGTCAGTATTTATAAGACATCAAACATGATCCCAGTAGATAATTAACACAAAACTTAATAATGCATATGATAGGGAATCATCAAAGAAGTGGCAGCGGACGGTCCGAGTACAATACAGAGTCATAAAACTCTCAGCAAGCTTCTTATCAGAGTCCTTATCAGCAGGCAGACAAAGCTATCGATCACAGTTCACACCTGCATATTTGAGCCATGATTTCAGTTCATACAGTTTTTCTTTACAAAGGAGAAAGAGCATAAAAACCAATTATTATTCTCTAAATATTATTATACTTCAAGCTCACTCATTAGTGATCATTAAACATTACAGATTTTTATTTCAGACTTTTCTTTGCGATTTAAGTCTCAGTTTCAGAGTTATTACAGCCCTGGCACATATCCATGTTGATTTTGGCCTGTCTATTGATTTTCTTTGTTCTGCTTTTTAATGGGTGTTTCTTCTTTGTGACTCTTCATAATTGTGACTTGCAAAATCTTGCATATCTCTTTTACATGTCTTCATCAGACGCAGGAATGTGATACTGATGCTGGACTCGGTGAGCAACGGCTGCTGTCATCATAATCAACCCAGTCGGGGATGGGAGCATGTGTCATCAGAGGAGGACGTGAGGTCACCTCAGTTTGAGCTCCCATTTTCTCTCTATCATGCTATCTTTTCAGTTCTCTTTTTCTTGGTTCCCTGGCCTCCTCCTGCATTGCTGCGAGCAAACAGGCTCTTTCCACCAGCTGCTGTTATCTCTAAACGTCAATCACGTGGAGAAAAGAACCGCAGCCGACACATTTCAAACAGCGACAACAGTGTCAGTTGCAGATTATCCACGGGAAGGACATGGGAGAGGTGTTCCCCACACCATAATACATCAAGCACCCCTTTGAATTTCAGAATTAAAGGAAATGGAAGCAAAGTGCGGCACAGCAAACCGTGAGATGGAAAGTGTCACACGATGGCCTTGAGTGCAACATCGGGAAGCTGCGTAACGAACACGTTCTGTGTTTCACCAACATAAGAAAAATACACCAAAGCAGAAAAACAGAGCCATTAAGAAGCTGGCAATTATTGCCAGGGGGCGCAGTGGATCGAGTTGTCAGTGGCTACAGCACAACACTAGATACATGACATGTTGCAGGGCAGCCATCATTGTACTACAGCCCTGAGAATCACAATTCTTTCGTGGAGGACGGCCTAATAAATCAATTGAGTGGCTGTTTTTATGTTGGCCCTCCACTATATGCTTTTATCTTTAGTATTTAACTACTATGAGCACGGTAGATGCAGGTAGTAAAAAGGAAGAGGCCTGATAAACAGTGCAGAGGGCACCATGGTAATCTATCACAGCCACATCTGGGTTTGGCCTTTTACTGCCATGCCAGCACAAGCAGGAGATTAAATACACCATCAGCCTGTGTGACCCCGGCCCACTGAAACTGTGCA
>VOQJ01009544.1:2209-17215 GCA_015052665.1 Apistogramma diplotaenia
ATTGACTCTGCAGTTCCCCCACAATGTAACTATCACTCTGCTAGATAGCACACAAACACACACACACACACACACACACACACACACACACACACACACACACACACACACAACAGTAGCCACAGCTATCTTTTCGTCAGCAGTTAGGAAGTAAAACCACGGCCTGTCTGACTAAACCCACCAGGTATAGCCAGATTCCGCAGGGCGCTCAGTGCAGCATGTTGAACAGTGACATTGCCTTCCTCAACATGACGATCCAGCAGCTCCAGAAGCTTCTGCACAATGCCAGTGTCCACCATGTGGATGCAATTCCCATCTACAAACAGCAGGAACAAAACAAGCTGGGTGCATTAGCAGGTAAACCAGTAATAGGTGCAATAGTTTCATAAAGATCATTACAGCCCTATTATTTAATTAGATGGTAAATAGTAAATTGTAAATGGACTGGTTCTTATATAGCACTTTTCTAAAGCACATTTTTATGTCTCATTCAAATACACATTCATACAGGAAATTTCTACATCTAAGTGCTTTCAATTTAAAATTCTCACACACAATCACACTCCACTGAACACATGGTGACCAACTAAGTGTTCAAGATCTTGCCCAAAAATACTTTGGCAAGCAGACTGGAGAACCCAAGGACGGAACCATCAACACTGAGATTAGTAGATGACCTGCTCTACATCCTGATACACAGCCACTCCATATTAGTAGAAAAGTCAATATTTATACAACAACTGCAAATCTTATTGATCATCGTCTCTGGATCACTTCAGAACTGGATGCTTTGATTTTAATCTTCACAACATGTATAACAACCTTTATTCTGCAACACACCATTCTCCGCTTTATTCCCTGTTAGTGACATTTATTGTTTTGTGGAAAATGACAGGAGTCAGTCGAGTATATTGGCGTGGAACTAAAATCTTTTGAATGAAGAATTCTTTGTGGATCAAATTGGATTCTAAGATCAACATTTTTCTACTAATCTTTGGCCTCTGCAACTTTTCACTTTTCAACTGGTCAACAGACGGCTATCAAGGAACTGTATTAAACTGGCACTAGTCCCAGAGTCACTGGTACCCAAGCACTGATAAGTACCTCACAAAGGGTATTACCCTGTGTATTTGTTTAACATTAACTACAATCTAGCAGAAGTTTTCAACTTCCTGTGACTTTGCAGTGATACAACTGGCCGTGTCAAATGTTGCTGGTTGAGATACAGCAACATTTGATGTGTCTTGAATCATGGCTAAAAGGGCAAAATGTTCCAACACTGTGGGATCACTTTATGAGACATTATACAAATACCAACAGTGCCCCTCAACCTCCTGGCATGAATCCTGTGGAAGTGTAAGCTGAAGAATATAAAATTAGAGGTCTTAGTAGCGCTTAATTGGATGCATATGAGCCTTAGTGACAATATTCACCATATCAATTCAAAATCAAATGGCTAAGTAGGAACCAGGAATAAGAAATGCTAAAACCATAATAAATATAAACCACTGTCACTTTCTGTGATTGGCATTGTTATGGTAAGAACAAACTCCTCAGAGTTTATGATGATGCATCCATGTCTTAATTTAACCATCTTAGACATTGTTATTGAGTAATCACGTTCAAAAGAGTTTCATAAAAATCACCTCACAGTAAGAATACCACACCGCCCATCAGCCTATTTAGCCTATTTCCGAGGCGTAAAAATGAAATTAAAAGCAACATATCAGCAACCTTATGAAAAACAAGAGTTTGCAATTTCTACAGTTTATTTTCAACAACTTTGCTACTGTAAGTACAATGCAGGAACCCTTATAAGCCAGATATAAATACAAGTGATCTGTTGGTGTATAGAGCTCCACTTTTACTAATAGTGTGTGATACATTGGAACAAAAAGTAACTTGGTGGGAGATTAACCATCACTGAGCTCATAACTATCTCTTTTATTGTTTACAAACATCACAAATTTGTAAAATAATAGGAAAGTAAAAAATGTAAAATTTCAAAAGAATTTGGAAATAAATAAGGGAGGAGTAGCAATTGAAGTTAAATAGATAGCTCCTCCCTTACTTATTGGCTGGGTTTTTTGAAACTTGCTACAACTATTCATTGGGCAAATCCACAAAAAATGCTGCAGATAAATTGCTGATTTTTTCCCTAGAATCACCAATCTAACATGTCTTCAAATTTGGCTGTCTTGCAAACTTAGTGACAGGTTAAGACAACCATAAATAACTATATAAAACTGGAACTAATTTTCATTGGTCAGAATTATTTTTATTTATTAAATTACCAAACCTCAGGTGCACATTACTGTACATCCCATATGCTTATTATGAAGCTGATCAGAAAAACATTGCCAATGTTTCAAAAGTAGCCGTAACAAATGTCTGTTTATCCATCCATCCACGCAGTGTTGCTAATGATAAAATGCAAAAAATACAATCTCTAAATGCAGACAATCAAAGTTTTAACTAATATTACTCAAACTGGCATAAAGTGACACAAAGTTTACCATTGCGAGCAAAGTTAGCGATGGCCAGAGCCCCAGCCAGCTGCAGCTGATGGCTGTGAGATGGTATCCAGGACAGGACCCTCTGGAACACACTGCCTTTTCCTCCCTCAAACAGCTTCTGCATGGACTCATCTACACAAAGGAAGGAAGAAATGTTACACAACAGCAATAAAGATAAAAAGGAAGGGACTATTTCAGTCCAACTGCTAGCCCTGAGTTAAGGCGTTAAGGGGTTAATAAGATGTGGACAGCACTGCTTTATTAGAAATTTATTGATAGCAAAGAAAACTTGCATGTGGATGGACTGCTGAGAGAGCAACACATTTAGGTCTATAATACAAAGGATTAGGTGATTTTTCTATTCATGGTAATATCCATCCATAATGCATCCATAAATTAAACCAGTCTTGTGTTCCTGCATTAGTTCTGTGTTGCAAAAATAATGCAAAGGTTTAAAAAAAGAACAAATGATACAAGTTTTCCGTATCCATATTTAACAGGAACTGTTTCCTTGCATATTTGGCAAAGCATTGTGCTTTGCTAGGGGATGTTGAAATAACTCCCTTTTTACTAAATCTTCATCAGAGACAGACTGAAGACTCTGGCAAGTCTGAGGTTGTCTTGGTAAGTGTATATGCAATGTAAATGCATGAGTTGCAGTAACAAAAAAAATATTGTGGATGATATGATGTGGCACAGCCCTAGTCTGAATAGAAAACTGGACAAGTGTGTTTATCAACCCCAGACATGCCACTATGAAGCTGCAAATAAATTTTGCATCTGATGGTTGCTGCATTACAATAGTATTAAGCATTCGGCACAACTCTGTAATAGTCAAACCAACAAGCTGGAGATCCCATTTATTTACCTCCAAGCAGAAGGAGAACCATGAGGTCAGAGGCAGTCTTGAGTTGGGCGATGTCCTCCTCCCGCTCTCCATCCACAGTCTGAGCCACCACATCCAGCAGACACTCCACCAGACCTGCCTCCACCAGCTGCAGCTTTATGACATCTGGCACAGAAAGGGGAACGGACATTCAGAGAGAACCACAGTCAACAGAACAGGCTGAAAAAATCTGCTGCTGCAATGCAGAGGAGCAATTTCATGGCTAGCCTAAAACACCTCTTCAGGAGTATACATAATCACTAACAATAAAAATGGTTTTACCTTGTTGTAATCTTCAGGGTCATACCTGCATTAAAACTTTACTTTTTAACATGTCCCAATGGAAGTAGAGCACTTAGTACCAAGCAGACATCAGTACAGACTCAGTGTATAAAGCTATGAATCTTGTTTCAAAAACTGGAAGTGTCAATAAAAGTTTAAGCAGGATAATGATGTTCTCTGTGATGCTTCGTGATCAGCTGATCATCAAGAGAATGAAGTGAGTTTATTTTTTGTCCACCATGTGATCCTTGTAGATCATTTGAATATCAGTATAATGGTTACATGTTTATTTATTTGGGTATTATACACATTACTATAAACACTCCTAGACTTGAAGATAAGATTGTGAGTAAACACACTGATGCTAGAAAGGCTGCCAGAGGAAACTGAAGGTAGATACTTTTTATTTTGTGAAAAAATGGATACCTGAGATACTGACAGTCAAATTGTCCTGGAAAGGGCACATCACACTGGGAAACAAGGGGAGAACAACTTCCTGCCAACAACACTGAGTATGATGTTCCTCAGCCACAGGAATAAATAGTCTATGCTGCCTGAGTAAAGAAAGGCTGCAAAGCTGCAACTTCCAAAGAGCTCTATGGATGATTCAAGGAATTTTATTCAGACAATTTAGGCAAAAATGGCTGGGCGCACAAAGTGGCAGAACATTCAATAATCACAGCATGAGCCAATTAGCTTACAAAACTTTTTGAATACTGTAGTAGTAATAAGTAGTAGTAGTAGTATTTTCAAAATAAGTTAACATCAACATTGATAACTGTACTGTTTTTCACTGATGAATTAAAAAAAGCAGCAGTGAAAGCACTTTATATTGTTTGGCAGTTCAGCATGTGAATTTTCAAGAGAAAAACTACAGCTGTAAAATCCCTTTAAGTATCTTAGTTTACCGTTTCTGTTAACAACTGGAATATACACCTCATTTTCTCCCTTAATGAGGGAAATGCCTCCCCAGTGTCTCTCAGTTGCCAGGGTTGTCCTCTATCGCCACTGCTGATCACATCCATAAATCTACAAAATAACAGGACACACTAAGCATAATCTATGGCTATATACTGATCATGTACTTTTATATATTAAAATATTACACAAATCACTTCCAGCTTAATACCATCCAATGAAACAATTTATTGAGATCACAGTATTATGCCACAGAGTTAGCTGAGTGAAAATAAAAGGAGTAACTCTGGTGTTACTGTTGATGTGATGCTGTCAGTGCCAACAATGGACTTGTTATGGAAGAAATCACTGGCTCAGTTGATAGTGAGATGCCTCTACTTGTTTCATTAACTGGTAGGATCAATATTTTAAGTTACTTAAGTTACCTTTAACAATCCATCCAACCATGTATGTTTTAAGTATTTTCTGAGATCTCCAAGCAATTTGCTATTGAAAAAATAAAAGTATGAACAGGCTTTAATGCATCAAACAACCTTAATGAGACTTGCCAAAAGAAAAAGGTAACCATCTCAACTAAAAGTCAATTTAAGGCTTGCAATCATTATTAAAATACAGTACTGCACAAAAGTCTTGAGTCTATTCATCTTTATCCCATATTGTTAATGTTTTACCTCCAAGGAGGCACTTTCCAGCAATATTTTAAAATGGCCTTGAACAATAATTCTCCAGGCTCTTTGTGTGTGTGTGTGTGTGTGTGTGTGCGCGCGCGCCCGGAATGGAACTGGAATGGAAGGGCTGCACCAGGAAGGGCATCTGGTGTGAAATCTACTGCCAAATCAAACATGTGGATCCATAAAGAAGCAGCCAAAAGCAAGTGTTTCTCCACAAGTTGGTGGGCTATCAGGTTAAAGACCCCACATGATTGGATAAACACGAACTGATCTTCATTTAGCCGGCTAGACGAATGCATACACACAGACCGATGCAGAGGGCATTACAGATCACATGTGCACGTGGGGTTTAGAGACTCTCTTAGCACAGATCCACTAATGTCAGCTGCATTTATGTGCTAGAGGAAAACTGGGACATCTGGGCTTCCTGGGATTCCAGATGCCATGGCATACAGATGTGCTCCGCTTTCCCAACAGAAGAACATCCAGAATGTAGTGCAGCTTATTTAAACCATATATTAACTTTCATAGGCCACAATATGGAATATGTAAATGTGGTAAATTATGTATCCAGACGAAGGGTGACTAGAAAAATGCAGATGTCCCAGTTTTCTAGTAGCACTTGAACGCAGCTTACATTGTGTGTTTGGGAGAAGCTCGCAGCCTGGAGTGTCTCCAAACCCCACGTGCACATGTGACGAGATCTGTGCGCGTCACCGGGGATTTTTACTAATGTGTAGGCAACGTCGTAACCGCAACCTCTCCGAACTCTGTACCGTATCGTGGCGTGCACCTTCCTGGAAATGTAACTACACGTGGCGTGGACGCAGTCCGCAGCTGTTGTGTACTGTGTATTCCTCCTATGTGTTTCCAGCTACTTTTTCACCGCAGTTTTTGAATTTATCACTGAGGGAATAAGAATCTTACGAGGACTCAAATACCCTGAATTGGATAAGCTTGAGAAAATGGATGGATGGATGGATGACCAAACTATGAGTAACTTTCAGTAATATTGTGAGAGAACGCAAAGTGAAAAACTCCCGGGACAAAAGAAAAGAAAAGACCACAACAGAGAGAGGGGACCAGGGGGGCAGCAGCATTTTATTTGTTTAGTCGTGGCTGGCACCGCATATAAAACACCGAGACATGGCCACCAGTTAATTAACCCATAAACACCACGCAAAAGCTGGCAGCTACGTCGGACCTTTACGTAGGTTACGTCGCCGGCTCTACAAAGGTTCACTGCAGAAGTGTTAGTTCTTCAATCACCAGCCGGTTCGTGCACGCCTTGTTACCGATCTGTAAGTGAGCGAGGAGAGTGTCACAAACGTTTTTAGACGTTTTTACGCACAGGAAGTCATTTGAAGGCGAAAATGTTCAGATTTGTGAAATTGAGCTTAAAAAAATTGTGTGTAGATTATCACTGTTTATTCGTGTTATTTGTAAAATGCTTTAGATGTGTTTAGAATCACGGTGCACGTTTGTAAATCTTAGTTTAGGCTTGTGGGTCATCTCATATTGGGACTGATTTCACTCCACACAGAAAACGGCAGCAAATCTGTGGGATCCGGACAGGACTGGAAGAAAAGCGAGAACAAGGAAAAGCAGGAATTTCTGGAGTTTAATAAGGAACAAACAAGCAAAAAATGTCTAAACCTAATTTTACCGGCACCTATCACATGGTGGAGCAGGAGAATATGGACGCCTACTTGACAGGTTTAGGTATGAGTCTTTATACAGCATATTTTATACATATTTTATACTATTATAACGCATTTTATTGTGTAACAGGTGTGCAGTTAAAGCCCTCCTATGTAACACTGAAATTCCTTTATTTTTTTTTATTTATTTTTTTTAAACAATTGCTTCTATACTCACTGATTTGTAACCTTCGGTGTCTGATTCTGTGATGTGGGCCGACAAAAGCTCCCCCCCCCCCATAAATCTAGGTTATGCTACAAAAATCTCTCTGTCTTCTCTCAGATGTTAATATTGCTCTGAGGAAGATCGTGTGTATGCTGTCGCCCACTAAAGAGGTCACCCATGACCCGGAGACGGGAGCCATGAAAATCAACACAGTCACCACCTTCAAGAACTTCAACATGGATTTCACTATTGGAAAAGAATTTACCGAGGACCTGGGGATAGTGGATGGCCGTACCTGTCAGGTGTGTGTTTTAGGCTTGAAGTCATTACTTCTTATACAAGTTTGCTTTGTGTGATAAATATTTGAGCAGGATTAGCAATGCTTCTTTTTTTTCTGTGACCACTGCTTGTTTAAGTGAGCCAATAGCAGTGATGTGCATTTAAAAAAAACACTAAAGACATTCAGCCTCTTCCCAAATAAACATATAGGTGAACTTCTCAGGAACCTTAAAGCATACTCCCGACAGTCTGGGCAGGACCTAAGACACTGAGTCGGGATAACTTTAACTAATGAACAGTGGAACTCTGTCCTAAACTTGGTGCACTAATCATCTGTCTCTACTGGTGCAAAGTGTTCACTTAATAAATCCTAGATTAGAGAGGATTTATCCAAATGTTGACCCCAAATGTCCTCAGTTTAGAGGCCAGATGGCCGATCTGGCACATATGTTTGGATCCTGCCCGGGATTGCCGTCCTAATGGTTACGAATTTTTAAAAAAACATTTAATGAAATGTTTAAAATGTGATATGACCCATTTTTCTTTTGGTCTTTTATCAGTACAGTCCTGTGCACTCTTGCCATCCGCACTGCTTGCAAACCACTCGATTCTTCAGAAATGGAAAAAGCATGTTCCTCCAGCCTTTCTGCAATGGATTAAAGATGTGTTATATTTTTTTAAATTACAAAAAAATTGAAATGCTTCAAAAATCAATATAAAATGAATTTTAAAAATGGGTGGGGAGCATCTGTTTCATCTTTTCAGACGGATACAACACCTCCCTCTGTATGATCTGTGAGTCTCTGAGCTTCTGTGCTCATATATTCTGCACATGACCAGCCGAGACACCAGAGGCGCGTGCCGGCGGATTTGACGTCACTTTTGTCGTACAGCGCTGTTCACGAGGGGGAGAATACGAGCACAAATCGGCCATTTAAAAAAAATTCCAAGCTAAGAAAGAGAACTTGTGCTTGAATGTTTGTATTTCTAAATAAATATGACCTTAAATCCTGATTTTCATTTATTGATTTGGATTAAAAAAGAAGCTAGTGTAACAAAAAATAAAAGTATGTAAATTCAGAGGGGAAATTGAACGAGATGTCAGTCTTTTGCATGATGATCAGGTGTGAGTGGGATGAGGATCTAAGGCCTAATGTGCTAAAACACAAATGTGCATCATGGCCCAAACACAGGAGGTTCCTCAGAAAATGATTTGTTGATGCTCATCAGGCTGAGAAGGTCCTAAAAGCTGCAGTCAGACTGTTCAAACAGAGGCGACTGAACACCATCGTTAGGTGTGGTTGACCAGCTAAGATCGCTCCGGGAGCAAGTTGTGGTAAAGTCTAAAAACTGAAAGATTAAAAGTGTTCTCACGTTACTGAGTCTGATATCGGCAAAACATTAAACAGCAGTGGTAGGAGTCTCCCCTTTATTCACAAAGTTTCTTGTCTCTGCATGGCTGAATGTGTGAGCTACTTTACATTCTAATGTCACACACTGACACGGCATCTCTGTGGTTACACAGACTACAGTGGACTGGGACGGAGACAAGCTGGTGTGTGTACAGCGAGGCGAGAAAGAGGGACGAGGCTGGACGCACTGGCTGGAAGGTGACAAGCTGCATTTGGTGAGTGTGCACGGGCAGAGTAAAACGAAGGGAAAAAAAGAGGCCAATGTGGAGAGGGGGAGGGGGAGACGGAACAAGGAAAATGGAAGTGTAAAGGGAAGTGATGAAGAAATTGATATGCCAAATGAGGGAGGGTTTGCAAATAAGGCAGGATCTGGAAGTTATTCATTACCTAATTCTGTTACCGTCGTTGTGAGGAGAGGTTTTCATTAAGAGCTCTGTGGAATGTTTATGTTCCTGAAGGGGAATCTCTGTGGCCTGACAAAGGAGCGCACACAAAGGAGGCAGAGGAGCCCTGAATGCACGTCTTTATGAAGTGCTGCAGGAGCTCAGTGGCACTTTTGTTCCAAAACAGTTAAAGCTCGTAGCTTATCTCTCACTGCTGGTTAAGTTTTCAAACAATCCGCATTCTTCCACCAAAAAAGCTCTCACAAGGTTGTTTAATACCTTTGTTTTAGTCAGGAGAAAACAATGTGGTGTTGATGCTAAACTTGGGAGAGAATTGGGAAAGAAATGCCGACCAGGATCAAGACTTAAAATGGTGGGTTTTAGAGGTTGCACAAAGCAGGGGAAGGGAACGCTGAGGGACTAATGACGAGGTGGAGGAGAAGGTTGGAGCGGGCTGAAAAGACCAGATGAATAGATGGTGAAAAAGTGGAAGATGGATTACGAGGTCAAAGGATGAGAAGGGGTGTGGGTATCTGTGTGTGTGTGTGTGGGGGGGGGGGTGTTCTGGATACAGTCCCAGTTTTATACTCTTCTTTGATGTGCCACATGTTCTTGTTGCTCCATTTACACGCTCTCACACCATGTTTTTTTCCTCTTTTCTACCTCCTCTCTGCAGGAGATGAGGGTTCAAGGCATCGTAGCCAGGCAAGTCTTCAAGAAGGCTGATTGAAGTCACTGGAAAATCTTTTACAGTGAATAATCCTATTAATAAAAACTAGCCGGTACAGAAGTCATGTTTATAGAATTTTATTATAATCAGGAGTAGAAAAACAGTTTGTTCTGAGACAAAGAGAAGAGACCAGTAGAGCTGTAAATGACTGTAAACATTCTCAACGTCCTCACCCATATTGCACAATGTTATAAACAAGTCATACATCTGTCATGTTTTTCCTCCTTTGTCTTACATTGTACAAAATTTGTGTGTGTGCATGTGTGAGTTGCTGCTTCCTATCCAAAGCCATTTACTGTACACACGTGCGCACATGCACTGCATCCCTGAACAGACTTGGTAAGAAGTCCAAAATATGTAAAAAACAAAACAAAAACATACAGACACAAAACTGCCACAGCCAGATCGGACATTAGTCGGTCTTTAACCTCCAGCTGTGTGGTTCAAAGTCTGCATGATGCTGGTCTGCAGCCATGTGACCGTAGAACACCTAAATTCACAGTGCATTTGCGGCTAAAGAGTAGGCACCATGAGTCCTGCCTGCTGCACTTGTCCTCTCTCCTAAACCCAGGAGTTTCTCACCTGAAGCGGACTACTTACTGCTGCGCACTACACGGCAAAAAGGACAACTTGCATCAATGTGTGCATGCATATTGTAATAATTTACAAATACAAAACATTCAAACCTGAATTACTGGCTAAAGTTGGAACAGCATAAGTTAAATTAGACAAATATAACAGTTTACATTAAAGGATCAGGTTTGCTGTGTTTTACTAACATGTCATAAAATTCTGAGACACTGAAATTATTTGTTCCCATAAAGGTTCTTTTACAAACAGAAAAGGTATCTTACGTCTGGTTACTTGAAATATTATTGAAACTGATTTAATTTTTGCACAAAAATATCACCACTTTGGCTCATTGATATGTTTTATTATTTATTTATTACCACCAGGCTCTATTTTTTTCCCCATCATGGCTTAATTTGTTTGTCTTTTTATGGGATAATTGTACTAAAACTGAGCAAATAATCCAGTTTTCCTGAAAACAGGACACAGCTGTGGAGCTGAAGGCTGCAGACTCTGCTGCTTCCTCTTGTGAAGTTTTCTTATTGAGATAAATTCACATCAAGTAAAGAAGAGCAGCAGTGGTTTTTCAGCAGTTAGGACAACACAGAAATTTCACATATTTTTTAAAATGAAATTCTCACGAATGTCCTGCAGGTGGCAGCAAATAATCAACATTTAAGGCACCTGGAGAGAAATCTTGTCTTTTGGTATAAAAACTGTATTTTTAAGGTCTTAAAAATATTTGCAGTATCTCCCAATCAGGAGAGGCACACTGAGCTCCAGTAAGTATGCCATTGCACTGGATTATGTCCCACAGTACTCGTCCTCCTGTGGCTCAGAGTACGACCTGAAGAAGTGGCTGGTGCAGTAATTTGCCTTTCCATTCGTCTGACTGGATTCAGCAAAAGAAACTGAAGCCTTAAGTGGAGTTATAGGAAGGCTGTCCTGTATGCTGCAAATGACCGGAGAATCATCTGGGGAGGAGGATAAAATCAACAGTAAGTGTGACTGCCCTTCACAGGAAACATGGTTGTGCACTTTGCGAGCTGTGATGTATGTGAGGCTTAATGGGAACATCATGCATATGAGTTTAAATACACAGTCTAAAATTACACAGAACATTTTCTCATTTTCTAGTAACATTTTATAATTTGTGTTAAATACAGAATAGAGAAAAACTCCAGAACATTTTAATTAAATGGGATAAAAAAAAAGAAAGAAAAACAAGCCAAAACATGAAAACCTGGAGTGTATTAAGTGATTCTTCACCTGAGTTAAAAATTGGGAATTTGCAGGTCTCTTGGCAGTGAGAGGGCAGCTCTGGAGGAGTGTCCGCTGGAATGGGAACCATGGCCGTCGGAGTAACGCAAATACTGGACCGAGCTGTGACACGGGACAAAAACACAAGGAAAAAGTAATACATTTCAACTTCGTGCTCACAAACATACAAAAACGTGAAATAATTGCACTAGTTGGCCTTTAGGTGGCAGTATAACCAAAAAATTAAGAGGGTCATGCAAACACACACCAGCCACTGGTCACCAGAGTGCTGCCAGTGTCCCTTCACTATCCTTTGATGATCTGTGTAAGTGTTGTACTCTGCCAGTGCTCCGAGTCGGTGTTTTGAGCCTGTTAGCTCAGATACCAACAAACAAGGATTTTTATACTTCCTGACACTAAACAGAAGGTTTTCAAAGTAACTGATAAAATAAAAAAGAACCCAGGAAAAAGAAACACTTGTGAAATGTCTCTGCTTCTGTTTTTTGTCACCTTTGTTGACACCAGCAGGCTGAGCAGACATGTTTAATGAGACTGGGGTTTCTACATGACTGTGAGACAACCTCCTGTGTTGTAATACCTGCTGTAAAGCTTAGCCCTGACTAATACTGACCATTTTATAAGAAACAAAAACTAATGCTAAATACTAATACGAGCTAAACTGAAAGTAAATATTTTTAAACAATATAAACTTCACTGAAAATAACTACAATGACATAAACAAAGACTGAATATCTGAAGCTAAAGTGGATAAAAAAAATTATTTAAAAATTTTTTAACTTTAACTTTAAAACATAAAAAAGGTGAACACTAAATGCGAGAAGCAATAAGAAAAAAAATTTTTGAGCAGAGAGAAACTTCAGATTCATATCACATAAAAAATTCACAGGAAGAAAAAAATCATTTCTAGAAGGTAAAACTTTGAGCTGCTCAAATTAACATATGGTATCTTCAAACTGCCTACTGTACTGTGGTGGCCTTAAAAATCCTTAAGATAAGTATCTCAAAACCTCACCAGTTACAACTGAAACTGCCTGAATGGCAGAATATTATGAGACTATGAAAAAGGAAACTTGTATTTTAGTAATTTCTGTTGAAATGAGCCTTTGATAGATTCACGTGCAGCATATATGGAAACTACAGTATAGACATAAACCAAAGACTCTTACTGGCTGGGAATCAGCCTCGCAGTGAACCTTATCATTTGTACACCCAACCCACATGACAGAAAAAAACACTGCTATAACACACATCTTCCTGTAAGATTAGCAAAAACGCTACACTTGTTCTCAAAGACAATATTAATATTCTGTGAAATCAGTGATTTCCAGCAGCAGCACAATTGTTTCAGTGGAAATAAAGCAAATGTCAGTGAAATACAATGGTAGCCAAAACAATAAGTTATGTGATTGTGCCACATACGTAGGACCTGTTTCTCAGTATGAGCTGGCTGCCCGCGAAGTGTGCGTCACATTACACCAAATAACTGTGTCAGCCTCAATATATACAGGATGTGGTTTCCCCATCGAGACAGTCATGTTCACTAAAGCTTTTTTAACAGCTGCCTTAACTGCTTATTTTTGACTCTCTCGGAGCTAAACTAGATCACCTCCTTTTTTTAGCCAAAGAAATTATGCATCTCTTTGCGTGAATGAACTCAGGTTGTGCTTTAATGTGCCAAAATCTGGTCTGCAAATTCTATTTGCAGACCGAGGAAAGAGTGGGAAGTAATGTTTGAGAGCGATAAGCGGTGACCTTCAACTGTAAGACTTCAAAGCCCATCCTCTCTCACAGTTGTGGCTAAAAGCATGAGTAGTTGCTGCCAGTGGGTGGGCTTACGTGCACATTGTTTTATTGCCTCTTCAGCAACACTTAATTATGAGAGCCAAAGTGTGAGAAGAAGTCACAAACACACCGATCCGAGTGTACGCACCTGCTCTGTGCGATTTGCATTTTGCTCTCCAGAGGATGAGGAGTAACACAATTGCGGTCAGCACAAGTCCTGACCACAGGCCTGCTGGCAAGATCCAATGACAATCTGAAAAGCAGAGAGAGGAAAATTTTCCTGGAGGCACCAAAAATACGTCTCAGTTGTGTTATTCACCTGATTGCATAAGAACTTTTCACGAGCATACTATAACTTCTGGGAAACCGAATGTGGGAGGGAGTGATTTCTGATTCCGATTCATGTTTCTTCATTAATGCAGTAGTGACTAAAATGACTGTGACTAAGAAAAAAAATGACATTTTTGGAGTTTCTCAATGAAGAAGACTGATTGTAATTACAGAGAGAGATTATTTTGTGTTTCGCTGTTTACAGGAAGCTCCAAAGCCCCCCCCCCGTATAAGCAGCACAAACACTTAATAAATACCTATATCACTACAGTACTGTTAAAGAATGTGTACATAATGAAACTTAGTGGTTCAGCATATTCAAACACTAAAAATTAGATTGGTAAAAGACAAATAACTGATGCCTCAGTTCTTCCAGGCATTTCGTCAAACAATTCATGATTTGGTCTAAATGTGCTGTATAAATATGATCAATAAGTAATAGGTTAATCACACTGCTAATTATATGTTGAAGACATGTTAGTTTTATGTTGAACTGTATCAATTATATGTAGCCAGCAATGTATGTTCAAACACCCACTAACAGTGTGCAGAGCAGGTTCATGACAGCAGTTTGATTAAATACCACTTTTATGTCACAAATTGATTTTTTCTATATTTTTTTTATTTTTCTGTAATAACAGTCTTTATTAAATACCAAAAGCAACAAGAAGACAAACAGTTGATTTTTTCGATATAAAAAGATAAAACAGGTACATTTGACTCACAATCAGACTTTTTTTAAGTCAAATTTAGACTTTTACATTAGGTTACGTGCGAGTTTCACTACCTATCTGACTCGATTAATGGAATAAAGTGTTTCAAACACAAAATGTGTAATTTCTGAAACTTGAAAGTACACTTTAAAGCTTACATAATATGACTACTTTAAAATGTAATAATACTGGAAATCTTTCCCCCCTCAGTAACACACTGAATACAATAGAATGCCTTTATTGTCATTATATATTAGATAGATTATAGATGTACAATGAAACTGAAGGACCAAACTCATCTCATGTGATGCTTTGACCTGGCAACTGGCTTGATTCACTGTCTGGAGTATATTTAGATGCTTCAACATTTCTATTATTCTCCTTCTG